>JANZLC010045637.1:0-16050 GCA_026413385.1 Erythroxylum gracilipes
GTGTTAAATGTTATGCATTAAAATGATGCATGACATTTTGATTGATTATGTGATTAGTTGTTTGAAAATGATTTGCTAAAATTGATAATGATTCTAATTTTGTTATGCCTCGATACCTCTCATGGCATTCTGTATAAATGAAAAGAAGGAAGAAAAAGCATGAAAGCATATCATTCTGATAAAATGATTCTGAGCATGATTATGTGCTTCGGTTTGGGTGAGAATGGAACCATTCTGTTTGTCACGTGCATATTAACAAGAGCCTTCTCCCAGCTACCTGCTTGTGGCATATGAGCTCCGAAATGTACTCATTCTGTTCATGGGGTAAACTTCGGTTTTCTCATTCTGTTTCAAGGAACCCTCAAGCCGTTTGTTGTACATTGCATCTTTAAATGATCAAGCATGAAGCATATTGAGTGTTATGTGATTGAGCAAAAATTGATTAATGTTTAAATTACTTGAATAAACTATGAATGCTAGCTAGATATATATACATACATATGCTTGACTTTGGTCAATTTCCATGGCTATAAATATGTTAGCCACTGAGCTGTGTAGCTCGTCCCATTCCTTCTCTCCTTATGTGTAAATCGAGAAGATCAGTGATCCTTGCAAGGCTTCAGAAACTTCAAGATATTAGAATATTTGAAATTAAGTTAGTTTCAATCACATTTGGTTAGCTTTAATAGCATATCAAACATTGAGCACCCACTTGTATTTGTATTAAGCTTCTGATGAGTGTGTTGATATGTAATTAAAGCTAAGCTCAGAGAGTGTTTGGGTTTGTTAAGGATATATGATTACTTCTGCTTATGATTCTCCAAGCTTTATATTGCATTTCATATTTCGGGTATGTTATAAGGGTAGAATTCGGGTTCTAACTCCTGGAGAAAAATCTAGAATAATCTAGGTTGGATTAAACAAAGTTGTCGTTGAGAGAATGGTAGCAAGTCTTTTTAGCTTTCCAATGTTGCATCGTCTTAGTTTGACTTCGCTTCGTCTTAGTTTTGTACCTAAGACGCTTCGTCTTAGTTTCGTATCGTTATAGTTTCTATTGTCTTAGTTTTGTGCCTAAGACGCTTCATCTTAGTTTGACTCCGCTTCGTCTTAGTTTGACTCCGCTTCATCTTAGTTTGACTCCGCTTCGTCTTAGTTTGACTTCGCTTCGTCTTAGTTTTGGACCTAAGATGCATCGTCTTAGTTTCATATCGTCTTAGTTCTGTATCGTCTTAGTTTTGGACCTAAGACGCATCGTCTTAGTTTCGTATCGCCTTAGTTCTGTATCGTCTTAGTTTTGTGCCTAAGACGCTTCGTCTTAGTTTGACTCTGCTTCGTCTTAGTTTAACTTCGCTTCGTCTTAGTTTTGGACCTAAGACACATCGTCTTAGTTTCGTATCGTCTTAGTTCTCTATAGTCTTAGTTTTGTACCTAAGACGCTTCGTCTTAGTTTCTATCGTCTTAGTTTTGGACCTAAGACGCATCATCTTAGTTTCGTATCATCTTAATTCTGTATCGTCTTAGTTTTATACCTAAGACGCTTCGTCTTAGTTTTTACTTCATCTTAGTTTCTGTTTCTGCTTAGTTTCTGCTTCGTCTTAGTTCTGTTTCGTGTTAGTTTCTGCTTCGTCTTAGTTTCTGTTTTGTCTTAGTTTCTGCTTCGTCTTAGTTTCTATTTCGTCTTAGTTTCTGCTTCGTCTTAGTTCTGTTTCATCTTAGTTTCTGCTTCGTCTTAGTTTCTGTTTTTTCTTAGTTTCTGCTTCATCTTAGTTTCTGTTTCGTCTTAGTTTCTGCTTCATCTTAGTTTCTGCTTTGTCTTAGTTTCTGTTTCGTTTTAGTTTCTGTTTCGTTTTAGTTTCTGTTTCGTCTTAGTTTTTCCTTCGTCTTAGTTTTGAATTGTCTTAAATTGCTCCGTCTTAATTTTTCCTCCATCTTAGAAATTTTGCTGCATCTTAGTTTCTATGCACTGTTCATCTTATACCTTCTGCTCCATTCTTGATCCTTTTAAAGGCCGAATGTCACTTCGAGATCTTTATGAAAGTTGTAGATTAGAAGTTTTCCTTCATCTGTAGTGAGAAGTATGGCATTTACGCCAAGGCATGTACAATACGAGTAGGGTTCGTTGAGATAACCCTACAAGGAAACCCGCACACGCTTTTTGACTCCGGTTCGATAGTTGGGCTTCAGAAACGGGGCCCAACAGAAGTCACCCTTATCCTTGTACTTCTCCTTCTTCCTGGGCCATTTTGAGTTCCATGAATAACTAGAACTTGCTCCACTCCTTGCGGTCACTCTAGCTTTAAGTTGTCTCTCCACCTTCATGGCCATGTTCACCATATCCTCAATCTCCAAGTAATGTTGTAACTCCACCACATTTGCTATCTCCCTATTCAATCCACTTAAGATGTTGGACTCCGTTTTCGGAGCCCAACATTCGGAGTTACAAAAACGTGACCAAACTTATTCTTCTAATTCAGAACAGATTTTGGGAAACTTCCAATTGGAATTTCATCCAACACTCCACCTCGATTCATAGGCCTTCTCATACTCAATAGCATCTCATCATTCACCAAAAATCCTATCTTGCTTTTCCATAATATCTCAAAAGAAATCATGAAGCTTAAAGTCTCATACCATTTCTATGTTCCTTTTTTCATAATACATCTCACTTATATGTATATATATCAACAACAATTCATGCTCAAGATTCATCATCTCAAGTTAATGGCTTCAAACATACCTAATCTCAACTTAACATCATCCTTACACAATTCATATGCCATTAACATCATAAGATAAATGTTTACAAACTTTAATGGCATTCCAAGCCACATTACATCATCAATCTCAAAATCCAAAATACAACCAAAGATACAAAATCTCATAATTCTCAACATATGTCTAAAGTCTCATTTACATCAATCCAACTTAAAAAAATACAATATATGCATAATCAAACAATTGCCTTGACTTTCTTTCATCTGATCTCTTTTTCATCACCTGGATATAGGAATGAAAGGGGGTGAGCTTAACGCTCGTGGGTAACAAGCTTATAACCAAGAAACAAGAAAAAACCATTGAGATATTTATTTCCATTGTAAAGTTCAAATTAAAATCCATGTCACATATTTTCAAATTCACAACTTATCAAGTAATTCATAAAACATCATAAATCAAGATTCAATGCATCATCATGTTAAACACTTTTTGATGAAATTTTTGCATCAAAGCATAATAATCAACTTCATAGTATCTAACACATCAAAATGAAAATGCACACACAATTGGCTCGAGGATCCTGTGGCTCAAACTGGAGAAACCGAAGTTTACTCCGTGAACGAAACGAGCCCACTTTTCGAATCTCGTGTACCACAAGCGGGCAGCCGGGAGAAGGCTTTACGTGGATGTGCACGTGACTACAAAATGGTTCCTCTCTCACCCAAATACAATCAAATCTCATGGTCAATTCAATCATTCACAATCTCATATTCTCATGCTTTTTCTTATTTCCATTCAATCAAAATGCCATGACACAAGGCAAAATTCCATGATACAAGGCATAGCATAATCATGCTCACAATTCAATTCTTATCACAATGTCAAACATCAATATGCATACATATCGTAACAATTCACAATTTATCAACTCAAACTTATACACGCATATAAGCAAATTCTCAAATCAATCAAAAACAATAAAGCAACATTTAATTGAAATCCATTCATTTTCTTGATTCAAAAGAAACCTTAATAGCTCATTACTCAAATTATAAACATGAAATCCACCTTATTTCCTTACTTGCAAACCTTGCCCAAAAGCCTCTACTCTTGCTCTTTTTACCTCTCTTACTTTCCTTTATCAAAGGTAAAATTTCCAAATCAAAAAGGAATTCAAATTGGACAACCTATAACACATAATCATAAATTTGATCTTAGAAAACTTAAACCCATACATTTCTTAAGCTTCATAAACCGAAATCTTTCTAAAAATCTAACAAATCAAACATACTCTTACCTTGATCCTTCACTAAATGAAGGGTTTCTTGGCTTGAATGGAAGCTCTCATCATCCTCTTCCTTTTACCTTCTTGAACAAACTTCAAAATCCCTCTTGAAGGCTTAGAAAAATCAAGACCTAACTTTTCTTCTTTCTTTCTCTCAAACCGACACTCTCTATCTCTTTTCTCTCAAAATTTCGTTTCTTTCTCTTCTTTCATCTTCAAGTCACGTTTTTGCTTCTCCTTAAAAGCCAAACAACTTGTCTTATTACAATTATGCCATTAATGAGTCTAAATTGTCCAATTTGCCCTTACATGTAAGCCTTATAACTTAAATGGCTTAAGTGTTCTTCCCAAAATGTCCTCATACATATATACTCTTACAAGACTATTTTATTTCAATTGAACCATATGATAAAATCCTACAATCATTTACATACTACTAGCTCCAAAAATAATCCATCAAAACCTCATAATTAATTAGTCTTTCCATATTTACCCTTCTTTTGTCTTTATAACTAACATCTTATACTTTTAATTCCTTGACTAATGATCATGGAAAAATTGAAGGAATTTGATAATACTTCCTTCTAGAAAAATGTTCTTCATTGTCTTAAGTTTCTAATAACACCAAAATCATTCAATTTGGTTCAATAATCTGAAATTTATACCTTAAACATTTTCTAACTATTCTTATGCTGAAACAATATTCTATGCTCAAATTTTCATCCAAAAATTGACTTTCTTAGAGACCGAATTAAAACTCAATTTCATTAAACAATTTGTAGTGCTATTTCTCTAGTTTAATCCAAATCAAAAATCATCTCATTTGGATAACTAGAGAAAAAGTTATGGCTAAAACACCAAAACATACTCAATAAACATGTTTCAGTTACATTTTCCAACTTTTAACTTCTAACATTTCACATATAACCTATCTTGTATCTAAACCATTTCTTACCTCATTTCAAATTCAAGAATTCTCCTTTTTCTCTACTCATGAATAATTGCCAACAATTTCTCATTTAATAGAAAAGCTCAGGGTCCAACATGCAGGATATGGCATCATGTTGCCTCGGAGTCCTCAACAAACCCATAATAAAATCCATCATGATTCTCTCCCATTTCCACTTCAGAATAGGCAAGGAATGTAATTTACTAACTGGAGCCTGATGCTCAGCTTTTATCTGTTGGCAAGTCAAACACATAGCCATATATTCAGCCACTTTCTTTTTCATCCTAGGCCACCAAAAATGATGCTTTAGTATATTATACATCTTGGTAGTACCAGGATGCATAACATAAGTTGCTACATATGCTTCCTCCATAATTTCTTTCCTCAGATCTTTAACATCGGGTACATACAACCTCTGTTTCAACTACAATGTATCATCTCTTAATTCAAATTCAGAATCTAGATTCACTTTCAACTTCTTAATTAACTTCACCAATTTTGGATCTCTATTATGAGCCTCTCTAATTCTTTCATACAATACAGGTCTCAACTTCAATGTAGATATCAATGTTTCATTCTGCCCCAAATTCAATTCAACATTCAGTGCTCTCAAATAAACTAGGCTTGGCAACCTCGATAACTGTATTTGAGCTACATTGCTATTGGACTTCCTACTTAATGCATCAGCTACCACATTAGCTTTGTCAGGATGATACTCAATTGTACAATCATAATCTTTGAACAATTTTATCCATCTCCTATGTCTCATATTCAACTCCTTCTGACTCAACAAATATTTTAAACTTTTATGATCAGTAAATACCTGAAAAGTTTCACCATACAGGTAGTGTCTCCAAATCTTCAAAGCAAATACTACAACAGCAAGTTCTAAATCATATATCGGATAATTAAACTCACGAGACCTCAACTATCTCAATGCATATGCTATCACTCTGCCATGCTGCATCAACACACATCCTAATCCCTGTTGTGAAGCATCACTGTACACTATACACCCTCTTGTTCCAAATGGAATAGCTAACACCAGTGCTATAGTTTACTAATGCTTAAGCACTTCAAAACTTCTCTGACAATTATCATTTCATCTGGAAGGCACATTCTTCCTCAGAAGTTTTATCAAAGGGGTTGAGATAAATGAAAACCCATTGACAAACCTCCTATAGTATCCAGCTAATCCAAGGAAACTCTATATCTTGGACACATTCCTCGGAGCCTCCCACTTCATCACTGCTTCTACTCTCTTTGGGTCTACCTGAATGCCCTATCCAGACACTATATGACCTAAGAATACTACTTGATCAAGCCAAAATTCACACTTATTGAACTTGGCATACAACTATTTCTCTCTCATTATTTGCAGAACCAATCTCAAATGCTTTGAATGTTCTTCTCTACACTTCGAATACACTAAGATGTCATCAATAAACACAATCACAAAGTGATCTAAATAAGGTTGAAATATGTTATTCATCAAGGTCATAAAAGCTGCTGGGGCATTAGTTAATCCAAACAGCATCACCAAAAACTTAAAGTGACCATATCTTGTTCTAAATGCACTTTTTAGTACAACAGCCTCAGCTATTTTCAACTGATAATAACCCAATCTTAGGTCTAACTTTGTGAACACCTGAGCTCCATTTAAATGATCAAGGAAATCATTAATCCTCGGCAATGGGTATTTATTCTTAACTTTCACCCGATTCAACTGTCGATAATCAATAAACAATCTCAGAGTTCCATCCCTCTTCTTTACAAACAATACTGGCGCTCCCCAAGGTGACACACTGGGTCTGATGAAACCCTTATCCAACAACTCTTGCAATTGCGTCTTTAATTCCTTTAATTCTACAAGTGCCATCCTATCTGGAGGAATTGATATAGGAGCGGTACTTGGAACAAGGTCTATGGTAAACTCCGTCTCCCATTCTGGGGGTAAACCTAGTAGTTCTGCAGGAAACACATCCAGGAAATCCCTAACAACTGGAATATCATGAATGGTTTGTTCATTTTGGGTATCAACTACGTGGGCCAGATAAGCCTCACATGTACCTCGGATCAGTTTCAAAACACTCATGAATGAAATTAGTCCGGCTAGCACGTCCTGACTAACTCCTCAAAACACCACTCTTGGCTGATTAGGGGATTCAAGAACTACTTCCTTAGTTTAACAGTTTATCAAATCCCGATGAGCAGTGAGCCAATACATGCCTAGAATAATATCTATTTCCTTTAACTATAATACAATCAAATCAGCTTCTAACACTGCCTGCTCAATCCAAACTATGCACCCTTTACATACCTCACCAATCACTGTTGTGCTACCTACTGCAGTACTCACCTCTAATCCACATTTCAATATCTCTCTCTCACAATGCAATCTAAATGCCAGATGCGATGTGATGAATGAATGTGTAGATCTTGGATCTACCGATGTAAATGCTTCAAAATGAAAAACATTCAACAAAGCTGCTACCACTTCTGGGGAGTTCTGCGCCTCTTGTCCGGTGATGGCATATACCCTGGTCTGAGACTACGGCTGGTTACTCCACACCTTAGTCCTGACACTGGGCCCTACTGACTAAGTTTTGCCTCTATCTCTGCCTCTCTGTACAGATCTGACAGCTTTACTGTAACATCCTGTTACCTACCGGAAGGTTAGAATAGTAAATATGAATGATCAATGAGAGCTTAGAAATGCATTTTTCAAGCTCATGAATAAGATGCATACATATACACATGAATAATGAAATTGTTGCACATGAAAATAATTCTACATGCATTCATGAATAATTCTGGGTATAATTGGACTGAGTTGTGATTTTTGGGAAATTTGTGAATTTGGAAATTTTATTGACTAGTGGAATTTTATATATATTTGTGAATGTTGGTGAATTTAGGATTTATTTTCAGAATTTATAGAGTATTATGGAAAATAGGAAAAAGAAATTAAAACATATTTGGAGATAATTGGATTGTAAAGATGGGAGTTGAAGAGTTTAGTTCAAAAGAAACTTGGTTAGAGCTTAGACCATAGGAAAGTGACAAGTGTCAAGATCTTTTTGTAATTTTGCTAGAAGTAGGTTACTGTTCTCTGAGAATTGAAAGGTTAAGTCTTGTCTAGATAACTTCGTCATAATCACCTTCTTCGAATTTCCTCCAAATACACAAAGTTTTTTCATCAAACACCTTCTAAGAGATTCTGTGTTTTTCCTTTTTCCTATACCAATCCCACCTTGTAAATTGTTTCATCTACCTTAAGAAAAACCAGAAGATGGTTAATGTTCACAGTGGATTACGTAATTTTGTATGGAGTTAAGCTTTTAGAGTCTCCAACAAGTAAGTAGTGAATAAAATTGTTAGAGTTATGGATTTTTTAAATAAAGTTGATGAATTTATTGTCAGTGCATGATCATGGCATTTACGATATTTATATTCTTGAACACTGTGTTAAGGGGATGAAAATTATAGACATGGTGTTATTTGGTTTTTGATGGATTGTTAGTGATTAGAGGTGTGGAAATGGTTCTTGGAGTTGAAGTAGCATTGAAATGGTGTATGGGGTTAGTGTAGAAGATTAAAATTTGGAAAGGTAAAACATGCTCTATTTCTTCACTATGCATATATGTATGAATATATAGGTGTTTATATGGGAGTTTATGAAAAGTGAGAGTTGTTCAAGAAAAAGGTTTTTGAGTTGAGGAGTATAGATAGTATCGTTTGTGAAGAAGTATCATCTTAGGTTAACTTCTGCTTTATCTTAAGTTGACCATCTGTATCGTCTTAGGTTGACTTCTGCTTCGTCTTAAGTTGACCGTCTGTATCGTCTTAGGTTGACTTTTGCTTCGTCTTAAGTTGACCCTCTGTATCATCTTAGGTTGACTTCTGCTTCTTCTTAAGTTGACCAACTGTATCGTCTGTAGAGATGTATCATCTTTGATGACGTCACATCATCTGTGATGATGTCATATCATCTGTAGAGATGTATCGTCTATGATGACGTCATATCATCTTAAGAGTTGCATCATCTTAAGTTGACTCTGATTCATCTGCTCTTTGCTTCGTCTGCTTCTTACTGTCATATGCTTTTTGCTCCGTCTGCTTTTTGCTTCTTCTGCTCTTTATTTCGTCTACTCTTTGCTATTGTCTGCTCTTTGTTTCGTCTGCTCGTTGCTATCGTCTGCTCTTTGTTTAGTCTACTATTTGCCATCATCTGCTCTTTGTTTCGTCTGCTCGTTGCTATCCTCTACTCTTTGTTTAGTCTACTATTTGCCATCGTCTACTTTTTTCTTCGTTTGCTTTTGGCATTCATCCACTTTTTGGCATTCGTCTGCTTTTTGGCATTCGTCTGCTTCTCCCATTCGTCTACTATCTGCTTCGTCTTATATGGACAAAACCTTGGTTGATTCTTTCAACCATAACTTTGTTGTCTGACCTCTACATGACCTGATTTTTGAAGCATTGGATTCATAATACATTTATTTATCTCTTTATAGAAATTATAGCTTTTGGTTTTGACTTGAAAAAGATTAATCTAATCAAAGGAAGGGTATCAGTTGGAAGAGCATGAACTGGATTTGTTTACTGAACATATTCCTGTATTTTGATGATATCTTTATCTATAAGATTCCAAATGAGATGATTTTTACTTTTTAGTAAAATAGAGATATAGGCCTACAAATCATCTCAAGAATTTGAATTATGATTCAGTCTCTAAGATGTTCAATTTCTTTATAGAAGTTGTCCATAGTAAATTGTTTCTCAATAAGAACAGTCCAAAAATGTTTGAGTTATATCTTCCAAATTACTTAACCAAATTGAGTGATTTAGGTGTCAATGGAATCATAAGACATAAGGAACACTTTTGTAGAAGAGAATATGACCAAATTACCTCATTTTCACCTTCTGATTGAACGTGAACAGTAGATCTGAATAGGGTGTCTTGGAAAGATCTAAAGTGATTCAATGAGAAAAGAATAGAGATTTTAATGATTTTAGTGAGGCATAAACCTAAGTATACATTATAATTAGATGAGTTTTGGATATGAGAATGATTTTATGATGGGAATTGATGGTAAGATACCCAGGACTGTCATGAATATGCCTTGTACACATTTCATTTCATTCATGTGCATTATTAAACACTTATGATTGTACAAATCCTGATATTTGTGTATGTTGTTTGATATAGAGGAGCAACTGGAACGTCAACCTCCGAACATTGCTGGTCCATCTAGGCAATAGCATATTAAAGCGTACCGTGAGTCAACTTAGATGATTTCCTAGGATTGATTTGTTTTGAATTGATTTGGTTTGTTAAACTTCCATATTACTGAATTGTTTATGTATTGTCTCTGAATTTCGGACTTGAAGTCCGAAGAGTTTAATAGTTGGGCATGTATTGGAAGTGCTTTGATTTGATATGAATTTCTAAATGACATTTGATTCTTAATGAAAGTTGAATTGCAGACTTAGGTTCGATGATTATGAGCTTTGTTTGAGCATCATATGTGACTGTGATATATGACATATATGTATTTGATGCATTTCATAAAATACATGTTTAGATAAAAGGCGTTATGACTTGAGTTGCCAGTATGAAGCACTTCCACATAGAGCCTTGCTCTGTGATTTATGATTCTGCACGTAGAGCTATGCTTCATGATTATGTTCTGACTGAGCCCTATGGGCCAATATTTGTATAAGTTTGTGATAGGCACTCGGCCACAACAATAAGAACGAGTCTCATGCATATAACATTTATATAAGATTGAAATTCATGAATGTTTTGCAAAGCTGTATTGAATGACTATATAATATGCCATGTTATGTGAGTATCTGAATAATAAATGTATGTTTAGAATGACTAATTGTGCGATATATGATGTGTGCATATGATCCAGTGAAATCATCAATGATGGTTCACTCATTGAGTTCGCAAAACTCATAAAAAATTACAATGTGGCTTTTCAGGTAAAAGACAGGAGACCTAGTGCTTTAGACAGGACTAAAAGGCCCTTTTTGGATTTCGTTATAGCTCAAAGGTCAGTTAGTTGGAATTTTTGGACAGATTAGTTATATTGTACATATTTTACTCATTCATGTAGTACTATTGTATTAGGTTTTTGATGATGTACATATGAAAAATGGTAAAAGACACGATGTAGACTTTCAGTTTTTATGTAATGAAATGAGGAAAAGTTGGTTTTAAAATATTGTGGTTTTTCTTATGATACTTCATAAGTGAAGTATGATACCATGCCATATGATGTGAATGTAGTGATCGATCGTAGCTCGCCCTTATCGTAGGATATGTACCGAAATGACCTCCAGGTGTCTCGGTTTGTACCCTGTAGTAAGAGGGCACTACATCTACTCTATTGAATCATTATCTCAGTTGTTGTTCCTCCTCTAACTCTAGACTGTGGTCCTAAAGTCTCAGGCCAATCTATGATCTGATGCTCTACAGAGCCACAATGGAAACAAGCTCCCGATAACCTCCAACACTCACCACCATGCTTCTTACCATAATGTTCACAATCAGGCGTCTGTTGTGACTACCTAGCTAAAGGGGTCTTGTACTTTACCTCTACTAGTTTTAACAAATCCACCTCTTGGTCGAAACCTAGATTGTCTCAATCTAGCCAGGAATCGAGACAATCTATTTTGACGTTTACTGAAGCTTCTATCAGAATCAGCCTGAGATTCACTCTGTCTCTTCACTCTAAACTCCTGTCTATACTCTCCCTAACCATCCTTCAATAGCTGTTCAATATTGATCGAGACCGTTTGGAGCTTTGTAAAACTACCCAAATTAGAAATAGTCAGCCTCATTCTGGTCTCCATATTTAACCTATCTTCAAACCTCCTACGTTTGTTAATGGACCCTAAAATTTTTTTCTCTTTTATTTTATTTTATTTTCTTATAATTTAGTCATTAATTTATCAAGCATAAGTAGCAATTAGAATTTAGAATAGAAGGTTAGTTGAATTAATGTAGTAAGAGTATAAAGGAGAAATTTGGTAAGTCACTTAAGTTTAAAAGCTATAAGGCATTAAAGGAAGGCAAAGTAGACATTTCACACTTATTAAGGGTATAGTTGGAAGAAGAAATGTTGTCTTACTCTTAAAAGAAGAAGAAAACATGAATGAGGGAGAGAAGAAGAGAAAATAATGAAAAGAAGAGAGAAAGGAGAGAAAAGAAGGGAGTTTGAGTTAGGTTTCATCTATTCTTCTCCTTCAAGAGTGATTTTAAGGTTGTTCAAGAAGAGAAAAAGAAAGAGGAAGAGAAGAGCTTCCATTTGAGCCAATAACCTTTTCATTTGGTGAAGATTCATGGTAAGTTTAATTTTAATCCTTTGGATTTTTGGAAGGGTTTAGGTTTATGAAGCTTAGGAAATGCATGAGTTTAATTATTGTAGAATTAATTTTAGTGAATATGCTTTGATTGGGTTCTCAATTTGGATTCCTATTAAATGGGATTTTGCCAGTGTTAAAGGGAATCAAGATGAGCAAGAGGAGAGGCACCTTTGAGCAAGTTTATAAGCAAGGAATTCAAGGTGGGTCAATGTTTATAGTTGAGTTAATGAGCCAGAAATGTTTTTCTAATTCAATGGAGTTAAATAGTTTTAAATTGCTTCATAAATGTTGCATTTATTGCTCCTTAAATGACTTAAGAATTGTTACATGTTAGGTACATGAATTTTGTTGATGAATTATGAAATGAAGATGGAAATGGTATTTGAAATATAATCATGCTTGTGGAAAATATGTTTCCAAAATGTTCCCTTTTGGGCAATATGTTTGCAAGTTATGAAATACATGTTTGTGTGGGTTAATGGTGGTCCATTATGTTATGTCACGTGCAAGTTGACCATGTTAAATGCTTCTCTCGCCTGCCCACTAGTGACATGGAGCTCCTTCATAAACTCCCTCATGTTTATGAACTACATAAAACCATTATGTGGGTTTGTAATAGTCCATTATGTTATTATTAGAGATTCGCAAGAACTCCCCCATGGACCTACCCAAACCATCTTGAATGCTTATGTGTTTATGATGTGTTGACAAGTGTGATGAATACATGATTTATGTTGTTGTGAATTGTTTGACAAGTTGAGAATTTGAGAAATATGTGTTTTATGGATTCAATGCAAAAATGTATTACGGAAATGAATATTTTCAATGGTTTTGCTTATTGCTCGGTTCTAAACTTGTTACCCACGAGCTGTTAAGCTCACCCCTATTCTTCCCCATTTCCAGGTGATGAGCAACAGATCGAGTGATCGAGTCAAGAGTCAAGGCATCACTCCAAATTTGCATCTTTTTGTATTTTAAGTTAGTTTTGGAAAACACAAGGCTTTAGCCACATTTCAAGTTTTATTCACTCATGTGTATTTTGTATTTTTAGAATATGAGATGAAGGTTGTATTGATACTTGAAATGCCCATTAAACTTTGTAAAACTCTTATATTTTGATTTTAATGAAATATGTTTGTGTTTGATCATGATTTCTCCGAGTTTTTCGCATTTCTTTCTCAAGAGACTAAGATTTGAAGAAGTTTCTTGTGTATTTGTTCATAACTATCTTTTGTTGAGTTATAGATGTGTTTTTGGAAGTGTACGTGTAAAAATTTAGTGTTTGATAGTTGAGTTTGGGTGTCTAGGATCGAAGGTTTTGCCACAGCAAAGCCAAACTTGGCTGAGGCAAACTTTTCCCGAAAGGTATTTTTATGTGATTTTAGTAACTTCGTCATGGCGAAGTCAACCTTTCTCTGTGGCATATTTTTCCCAAAGGTTTTTAGTTTGAATTTGGCAACTTTGTTATAGCGAAACCAAGACTTTCGCCACAACGTATTCATCTCGAGAGGTACTTAGGTATCTGAGGTCTTCGCTGCGGCGTATTTGTCCTGAAGGGTCAGTGCACTTAACCCTGAGACTTCACTGAGGCGAACTTGTCCCGAAAGGTCCTAGGAAATACTTCCATAGTTTTACTGTGGCGAACCTGCCATTATTGGCAGCAAAGTTTTCTTTACAAATTATATGTTTTCATCCTCCCTCTCACATGACTTTCACCGGACCACCTCAAGTGGTCGCCTTGGGACAAGTAAAAGGGCACAGGGCCCAGCATATGCCCACGTTTTATGATTCCGGACTTGGACTCCGAAAACGGGGCTAACATCTTATACTATCAGAGCATGTAGGTTTAGGAGTATCCTTGGCATGAAATGGGTAGTTTTAAAATACAAAATGGACATGCATTGTTTCAAATGAACAACGCGTATTGTTTTTGCATTGTTTCATATGATTTGAAAGTGTTTTACATGATTGTGTTGTTTCACAAGATTTGAAATTGTTTTACATGAACTAAAGATTTTTAAATGGTTTTAAATTGAAGGAGTGAATATACCAACTCGAAAGAGAATTCGAGGAGCTAGGACTCGATCTCGCTCTCGCCAAGGAAGTACTGTAACATCCCACAACCATAAAGTATATACCTAAACATCTAAAGGACATTTAGGTACATATCCTATGATAATCGTATGTTAGAGAAATCATATATCCAACTTACTCTTGGCATCATCAAATATAATTTAAAAGTCATCAAATTTAAAAACAATCATTGCATTCATTGTCAAAAACTCACACTATATTCATCGAACAATAATTTTACCCAGTACACCAAAATAAATCGGTATTTGAAACTGATGTCATTAAAAAGATCATAGAACAGTGAATAATAATTTTAGTTACATCAAATTAATGATGTATGATATTTTTCGGTGGTCATAGGAAATTGTTCGGACAGATTTTGAAAGAACCAGTACAAGGATGGCAATTTTGTAAATAAGTGGACATGAGGAGTATAAAAGGAGCAAGTTGGAGAATAAGACAAAAGAGTTGTCTTCTTCTTCTCCCTCATTCACGACAGCCACCATTGGAGCTTCTCTCAAGCTTTTTCAATCTTTGTAACAAGAAGAAGAAGGTGATTCAAGCCATTTGGGTGGTCTAAAAACGTAAGACTCCATTCCTTTGCTTAGATCTATGGATTTAAGCTTACCTTCTCTCTTCTTTTATGAAACCCTTTTGATGGAGTGTATGAGTTTGATGTTTGGATGATAGATATATGTTCTTTGATGTCTAATAACACTTATTCTTGAAGAAATTTCGTGTATATGGTGTATTGGGGGGTTAAACCAAAACCTAGGGTTTTGAAGGTTAAGCTGTCATGGAGACAGATTCGTAGCTCTCTTTGTACATTTTTTTAAGCTGTTTAACGTGTGAATCTGGAGAAACTCAAAACATAGAAGTTGTATATCTAGATGTCTAATATCCTCATGAATGTTTTCACGATTTTGGGGTAAGTAGAACAAGTGTAATAGGCCCCGAATTGGTACTGGTTCAGAATACCAGCGAGATTGAAACGAGAACTGAAAGTTAATTGTTTGAGGACCTTAGGGTTAGAATTGGATGATGAGTTCTTCTTAAAAAATGTTCCAAAATGTGTCTTCTAAGTTTTGCACAAAAGAGTGTTTTAATTGGATGTGTATTCTGTGAGATATGGCCGAATAAGTGAAGGTTGTTACTAACCTTAGAGTGACAAAAGAGAACAGAAACAGGACAGGCTTGTAAAAATCACAATAAATCCATTTTACATCATTTTTTGAGCCGTATTTGGATATGTTATAGCCATATTGATCTATTGAAAATGAAGCTTTGAATAAACTTAATTGGATAAGAAATTAATAATTTATAAGGTTTTGAGTCGGAAAGGGTCCAACTCATGACTGCCTGTTAAGGCTGATTGTAAATGAGAGATTTGGATCTCCTTAATGACCGAATTAGAACATGGTCATAAAAGAAGAAATGTGAGTTTATGTGTTAACTAGAGGTCTGGAAAGTTTGAAAAACATTGGACCTTTTTGTTAAGAGTTATTCCATCACAAATGGGACTTATGCAGTTTTGTAATGTTATGTGTTAAGAAATGAGGGTTTGTATGAGAATGACTAATGAGGGTATATATATTTTCATGCATGTTACCCAATAGCTTGTGAAAGCGGACAAGGGATAGAACTAGAAGTT
>JANZLC010045666.1:0-16043 GCA_026413385.1 Erythroxylum gracilipes
CCCACATAAACAAGCTAATTGATTCCAACATGACTAATCTAGCAAGACCTCAAAATTAATCTAATCATGCTTATAAAAAAAATTATGGGGATAACACTTAATTTCCTTACTGGCGCTTATTGCTCTTTCTTGACCTACTAATAGGTCAAACACCTCGACACAAGCTCTGCTGCATCTTTCTTCATTGTTGGCCACTAGTAATAAGATCTCAGGTTTTGATACATTTTTGTATTACCAGGATGCATAGCATATGGTGCACTATCAGTTTCCTTTAAAATCTCCTTTTGTAGTCCATATGCATCTGACATATAAACTTGCCTCCCAATCACCAACACTCCATTTGCTCTTACTGAAAAGTTAGTCCCCCTACTTTGTTGAATCTCTGATCCCATCTCCTAAATCTTGTTGCACTGGTAATGTATCCAACAAACCACTCACATAATCAATCTCCAATCTCAGGTCCAGTGCTCTCAACTCCACTAATGGTGTCATATTGTGTCCAATTAAACTAGCCATTAAGCCTTAGCTTTTCCTACTCAAATCATTTGTCAGTACGTTAGACTTCCCTGGATGGTAGTCAATAGTACAATCATAATCCTTCAGCAACTCGATCCATCTTCTCTACCTTAAGTTTAACTCCCTTTAAGTTAAGATATACCTAAGGATCTTATGATTGTAAGGAATCAGAATGTCTCTTTATACAAATAATGCCTCCAAATCCTAAGAGTATGCATAATCACCGCTAACACTAGATCATGGTGTTGGATCGAAAAATTAAGCATGCAAGATTTGGCTAAAACATTAGATTTCAAAAATTTTTTAGAAATCAAATTTTAGCGAAAGCAATATAAACAAATCAATATGTCAAACCATACATGATACGATATAAGGAAAATAATTTACATAAGAACAAGGCGGTAGAAATTTACTGACTCCTTTGCTATAGCTTTAACTCCTTGTTTTGCTATCTTATCCTCGGCAATGTATCCTCTCCTAGGTAATGTATTCTCTTCTCTTTGTTGTATCCTCGACCAATCTAATCTACCACTTGCTCTCCTTGTACAACTTAGTTAATAAGATCCTTTGGTAGGAAAGGAGAAGAAAACTTAAATAGATTTTTCCTTAAAAGAAAGAAGCCAAAGATAAGGTACCTCTCATGCAATTTTCGGCTATACCATGCAAGATAGGAGAGAGAGAGCCAAAAAATGCACCAACACTTCTTACTCCCTTTTTCAATTTCGGTTATCATCAAAGAAAGAAGTGATTTGCATCCAATGCATTACTTCATTCTTTAATCAACCGTAAAGAAGCCAATAAATGAGACTCTTCTCATTTGTTTTAAGATGGCTATATGAAAAGATCAATAACCTAAATGTGACTTCTCATTTTCAATTTTTGTGATGAAAGAAGGAAGATGATCCATCAAATGCATCTCTTTCTTTTTTAATCCAATATATGCTTAAAGGTTACATGCTACCATTAAAAGACAACCATTAAACCATTTAATGATATGATTATTACTCTAATTAATGATGATAATGCATGCTAAAAACTATCTTAAATATAGCAAACCAATGCTAAATGTGCAGCTACACATTTAGCCTATTAAAACTGAAATTCCACCTCTATTTATCTTTAATAACTTTGATTTAATTTAGTTACTCTAATTCATAAAATTAAACCAAATTCTAGCTCATTTTTAGACATTCATATGGGCTTCTAATTAACAATTAACTAAAGTAAGCCCAACATTCAATCATAGGCTTTAAAACCTCTATTTGTATTTCTTACTTTGCTTGATAACCTTCTTAGAAGCCAAATGGGGAATCTAATTGGACTTATATAATTCAAGCTCTAATAAGCCCGGAATTAATTTAATCTCATTAGAATTAATTCCAGTTTATTAACTAAATGTCATTCCACTGAAGACAATTAGTTGAAATCTTGAATTACTAAATATTATGAGAACATACGTTTCAAATAATATGTCCAATTGCAAACTCTAATATGAACCATATTATAGTCATCCGCACAATAAAGGGTAAAATTACCGTTTTGCCCTTATGTTGGTTTTTCCTTCTAGATCTCCAGTTTTACTCTATATGGTAATTAACACACAAGATCTCATCTTGGTGTTAAGACTTGATGGGTAGCTAGTTCATCAAACTATTGGCCCCAGTTTAATCATTAATCTCCATAAAATATCTATTACTATAAACTCTTTATTTGAGTGAATGTCCTCTGATACATGTTTTAATTAATAATTCTAAAATGCAGACACTAGATTGATACTCTATAAAAATCCATTCTGATCATATTAAAAATTATAATGAAACATATATGAGTTTACCACTCATCAAGATTGTGGTTCATAAAAAAAGAATGCAAAGGCGTATATTTTAAGATTAAAGTAACGACCCACTATATTCTTTAAAAACATACTTGATTCCAGATTCTTTTAATAGTGCCATTATCGATAATCAACTACTCTCATGATATGAAACTCATCTTTCCCTTGAAGTAAACTCTTTTACTTACATGGAGAAAAATTGCAACACTAAAGTCTAAACCATAATCAAGCAACCAACTTGATTATTCAACTGTGAATCAATTATTTTAGATCCTAATAATATACATGTTTCCCATACATCTTTATATATATGTATATTACTTACAAATGAATCTTGGTACTTTATGACTAGTTTATTATGATCATACATATAAAACCAAACTCGTTTGTTTTATTAATAATAAATATTTTCATTAAAAAAGTAACTGGAAGAAAATTAAGATATAAGTAAATAAACTTGCTTTCCATGGCACTATATTTACATAACTCCAACAATCTCCCATAAGTGGATCAGCAAGGTTTTGCTCTGCGGAAATCTTTACCACATTCACCTTACCATGTTGTATTATCTCCCTTATGAGATGATAGTTTCTCTCAATATGTTTAATAGCTTTATGGTTTCGAGATTTTTTAGAATTAGCCACTACCCCACTATTACAATAAAGTACAATGGCCTTTTTTGCCTCATGAACCACCGCCAAATCATTTAGGAACTTGCGGAGCTAGACTGCTTCTTTTGCTGCTTGACAAGCAGTAACATACTTAACCTCCATAGTCGAATCAGCAACACAAGATTATTTGATACTCCTCCAGACTATGGTTCTAGCTCCTAAAACAAATATAGAACCATGATTTCCTTGAATCAACATATGATTGGAAATTAGAATCTGTATATCCTGTCGGAATTAGTTTACTTCCAGAGTAAACAAGCATTAAGTTCTTCGTCCTACGAAGATACTTCAGTATGCACTTTACCGTAGTCTAATGGTCTATTCTTGGATTGGATTGGAATCTAGTTACCAGTCCCACTGCATAACAGATATCCGATCTACTGCAAAGCATAACATACATTAAACTTCCAACTGCCGAAGCATATGGAATGTTATGCATGCATTCGACCTCCTCTTGGGTCTTAGGTGCTTGCTCCTTTAAAAGTTTGATTCCATGTCTAGTAGGTGTGAAACCCCTCTTGGAATCTTGCATGGCAAACTTATTGAGCATGTTCTCAATGTAGGTTATTTAAGACAAGGCTATCAGTTTGTTCTTACGATCCCTTATAAGTTTGATCCTTAGAACATAGCTAGTCTCTCCTAAATCCTTCATTGAGAACTGTTTGTTCATCCATCCCTTAACCGTAGATAACATTCCTACATCATTCCCAATGAGCAGAATGTTATCGACATATAGGATTAGGAAAGTAACCTTGCCTTCTTGTATCCTTTTATAGACATAAGGCTCATCTAGGTTTTGTATGAATCCATACGTTTTGATAGACTTATCAAACCTAATGTTCCAAGACTTAGATGCTTGCTTAAGTCCATAAATGACCTCTGCAATTTGCATACCTGATGCTCATTACCTGGCTCAATGAATCCTTTTGGATGGGCCATATAAATGGTCTCCTCAAGATCCTCATTAAGAAATGTGGTCTTGACGTCCATTTTCCATATTTCATAATCGAAATAGGCTACTATAGCCAAAAGAATTCTGATGGACTTAAGCATGGCAACTGGAGAAAAGGTCTCCTCATAGTCTATACCCTCATTTTGAGTATAGCCCTTAGCTACCAATCTAGCTTTAAAAGTCTCTACCTTTCCATCAGATCCTCTTTACCTTTTGTAGATCCATTTACACCCTATGGCTTTTACATCTGGTGGTAGATCTACTAGGATCCAGACTTCATTGGTGTACATGGAATCTATTTCCAATTCCATTGCCTTGAGCCATTTTTCTGCATCAATATCATTAATAACCTGTGTATAAGTAATGGGATCTGTTTCTTCTTGGTCCGAGATGGCAATTATGCCTTCTCTTAGACCTAGATACCTATCTGGTTATTTCACAACCCTCCTATTATGTCTGGGCACTACTTGATGTTTAGACTGCTCTTCTGATTCAATTCTTGAATTCATTTCGACATCTTGTTCTGCTATATCCAAATCAACTCTGGGTTTGGATGAAAAAGTTAACTACTTTAATACTACTTCACTTCTTCCTTTGTGATTTCTCACAAATTCTTCCTCCAAGAAGGTCGCATTTGTCGACACAAATACATTCCTATCCTGAGGACTGTAAAAATAGTACCCTCGTGTACCTGTAGGATATCCTGCAAACAAACATACTTCTAACCTTGGTTCCATCTTTGTAGATTCAAGCCTCAGAATATGGGCTGGGCAGCCCCAAGTCCTTAAGTGCCACAATGAAGGCACTCAGCTAGTCTATAACTCCCTAGGTGTTTTAGGCACCAATTTAGATGGAGCAAAAATTAAGAAGATAAGTTACTGTTTGTATGATATATCCCTAGAACGATTCTAGAAGGCTAGTGTAGGACATCAATGATCTTACCATCTCCAATAGAGTCCTATTCTTCCTCTCTACTACACCATTCTATTGAGGTGTTCGAGGAGCTGACAAGTTGGAAACAATTCCATTGTCAATTAGAAATTGTTGAAACTCTCCAGATAAGTACTCACCACCTCAATCCGATCGAAGTTATTTTAATGGCTTGCCTAGCTGCTTCTTAGATTCAGATTTGAATTCTTTGAACTTTTCAAAGGACTCACTCTTTTTATGCATCAAATACAAATAGCCATGTCTAGAGTAATCATCTATAAAGGTTATGAAGTATTAATAACCTCTTCTAGATTGTACGTTCATGGGTCCACAGACATCAGTGTGTACTATGTCCAACTTGGATTCATATTTGTTTCCTTTGGGAAGAAATAAGGCCTTGGTCATTTTTCCTTCAATACAAGATTCACAGGTGGGTAATGAATCATTATCGAAGCCCATACAAATCCCATTCTTTGCTAACCTGTCAATTCTGTTCTGATTGATATGACCCATTCTTAAGTGCCACAGATATTTTGAAGTAATGCTAGAGTCATTGGATTGTCTTGGTTTTATTAATACTATGGTATTTAGTGAGCCTGTTATAGGTTCTATAAAGAACAATCCCTATTTAATTATAGCATTACAAATAAAATCCTTATTATCATATATTGAAATAACATTTTCAAAATATAAGTAATAACCAAATTTTATTAGACAAAAAATAGAAATTATGTTCCTTACAATTATTGGGATGTAATATATATCTCTAAATATTACCTATGACCACTAGGAAAGTCTAAGATAATTACTCCCACTGATTCTGCCGAAATGTAGGATCCATCTGCTATCTTGACTTGAAACTGGCCTTTAGGTAGTCGTTTCCTTTGTTGGAACCCCTGCAAAGTATTGCAAATATGGTTAGTGGCTCTTGAATCTAATATTCAATAATCAGATGAATCTGGCACATTTCTAGTTTCTAACAAACTTAGGAAACCCATACCTTGTTTGCTTTTGAGGGACTTAAGTGGCACTTCTCGCCACATTGGAAACACTTTCCCTTGATGTCCTCTTTGGCCTTCTTTTTCATGGGTTGGACCTTGACCCCTATTTGGGCCTTCTTTTTCATTGAACCCTTCTTCTTTTGCTTGCCCTTACCCTTGGGCTTAGAAGAAGATGCTACATTAGCCTTAATATTTTATATCTCCTTCATGCTCTAGAGGGTATTCATTAACTCACTCAAGGTGTAATCCTTAGTGTTGAGCTCATAGTCCAACTTAAACTACTAAAAAGAAGAGTTTAAGCTATTGATGATCATAATCATCTACGTTTTTGTATCTATGTCTGCTGTAAGCATCTCAGCCTTAATAACTGAACAGATTACCTTAAGCATGTAATCTCGCACCGGTTCACTAGGCTTTTGTCTGAGATTGTGAAAGGTTTGGATAGCTTTCACCGTTGCAGACCTGGTCCTCACACCAAACATCTTATGTAGGTGATGGACCATTGCACCAGCATTTTTCATGCATGCAATTTGCTTTTGCAACATTCCGCTGACAGAAGCTAGAATATAGCACTTAGTAGTCTTATCAGCATTCTGCCATCGCTCATGTTGTTGGACTTGCTCAGAAGTTAAATTTCCATAGGACGTGCAGGCTCATTTTTTATTAATACCCATGAAATTCATTCATATTGAAGAACAATGTCAAGGTTATATCTCCATTCATTAAAATTCTCTCCGTTTTCTAATTTGTTATTAGTCAAGAGCAAAGTGAGTGGATTTATATTGTGGTGATTATGTCTGAAAATATAAATTATTAAAGAATGAGCATACTAGTCAATATTATTGGAACTTTGTATAAAATCATTATGAATGTATGCATAATGATAGATTTAATAAAACTTTTAAAAAAATCTTTATATGACGGTTATTTTTTTATATCTATAACGGACTAAGTGACTGTGGGTCATCTTATTCATTAAAAGAAAAACTAGGACCCTCCCACTGAAAAAGCTACCAAGCATCTTCATGCTTAACTTTTAAAGAAGCGCCATAATTTGGTCCATACATTTATCAACAAAGCTACAGTGGGCAGGTTATTGATAAAATATGTTGAGTGTGCAACCATTTGATTCATCCACTAAAGGTACTTGCAAACCATGCCTCGGTGAGAGGTTACATTTGCTACCAATGAGTTGACTTATCCTTCAGGGAAACCAAACCATGCAAGATCTAGGATTCATTCCCTCCGGTGGGGAGTAACACTTCACCACATGCAAATGGGCCATCGTTTGGAGACTGTGGACTCTCACATGAGCATCCTCACCCACTCAATCTTTTTGGGCTTTAAGTTTTAATAAATACCATCTTGTCTAGATGCAATTTATTATCCATCCTATATTGTTTCATTATATACCTCGTAGATAATGAATGTATGGCAAAACCTAGGGTTGACAATTTTCTAAATGGCATACAATTACATAATATCACATATTATTTGCATACATTCATCCATTCATCTCATGAACTAATAAGCCACTTTTGATTGCCCATCCTAGGACAAAAAAATTATTACAAGGCTTTTAGGCCTAAAATAATCTCCTTGGACTTAGAACTTCCGCTTTGAACTCTTCGCTCACATGACCCGGCCCATTCGGTAAAAATTATGTAATGGTATTTTATAAAACCGAATTTTGTCACTTTGAAAGAAAAAATTCCAGAACTAGATATTCATAAAAACTGAAAATTGTTCCATTAAAACAAAAAACCAGCACTTTGTTTTTTAGTAAAACCGAAACTTGATTCATTGAAACAAAAATCCAGCACTTGCTTTTGCATAAAAATCGAAACTTGATTCGTTGAAACAAAAATCCAGCATTTTAGTTTTCGCAAACCAAAACTATGCCAATACACAACAAAAGGATACATCGAAACCATTACCTCTTCATTTCTTCAACCCATGGCTGGTTCATCTTCATCATTACATCAATTTGTACATTACAATATCAAAGTAAACTGAAAAATGAAGCCAAGGAGGAAATATGGTGATGATGCACCCTCCTTGTTACAAACCAAATGAAGAAATCTTACATGGTAAATAAAAATTCTATGGACACCCAAAAGAGCAAAACATACACCATATATATTTCTATCAAATAAAAATATGCAGCATACAAAAAATAATTGCCAACCCATGCAGCACATATAGGAACCGAAATCATACATAATAATAATCGCTCTGATACCAATTGTTGGATTGGAAAAATAAAGCATCCAGATTTAGCTAAAACGGTATATTTCAAAAAAAAAAAAAAGAAATCAAAACACAGTGGAAGCAAGGTAACCAAATCAACATGCCAAGCCATACATGATTTGGTATATGGAAAATAATTATCATAAGAACAAGATGGAGAATATATTACTGACTCCTTCGCTACAGCTTTAACTCCTCGTTGTGCTATCCTATCCTCAACAATATATCCTCTTCTAAGTGATGTGTTCTCTTCTCGTTATTGTATCCTCTTCTCAATATTGTATCCTCGACCAATCTGATCTACCACTTGTTCTTCTTGGTCAACTTGGTTAACAAGATCCTTTGGTGGGAAAGGAGAAGAAAACTTTGGTGGAGATTTTTCTTAGAAGAAAGAAGCCAAAGATGAGACACCTCTCATGCAAATTTCAGATAATGCATGCAAAAAAAGGGAGAGAGTCCAAAAATGCAAGAACACCTCCTTTTACACCTTGTCAATTTCAATTATGCATGAAAAGAAAGAAGAGAGAAGCATCCCATGAATCACTTCATTCTTTAACTAAACATAAAGAAGCTATTAAATGAGACTCATCTCATTTGTTTTAAGATGGCTATATGAAAAGACCAATAACCTAAAATGACTTGTCAATTTTGGTTTTAGTGATGAAAGAAGGAAGATGATCCATTAAATGCACCTCTTTCATCTTTAATCAAATGAATGCTAAAAGGTTACAATACATGCGATCACTAAAGACAACTGTTAATGATGATAAAGTATAACAAATAAAACCAAAGTTTAGCCCATTTCTAAATGTTCATTTCTGCTTCTAATTATCCATTGATTAACATTCAATCATGGGCTTTAAAAGCTCCATTTATATTTCTTACTTTGCTTGATTACCTTCTTTAAAGCCAAGTAAGGAATCTTATTGGACTTAGATAATTCAAGCTCCTATAAGCCCATAATTAATTTAATCTCATTAGAATTAATTATAGCTTATTAACTAAATGTCATTCTACTAAAGACAATTAGTTAATTTCTTGAATTACTAAATATTGTGAGAACACATATTTAAATAAGATGTCTGATTGCAAACCCTAATATGAACCTTATTATAGCCATCTGTACAATAAAGGGTAAAATTATCGTTTTGCCTTATGTTGGTTTTTCCTTCTAAATCTTCTGTTTTACTCTATATGGTGATTAACACACAAGATCTCATCTTGGTGTTAAGACTTGATGGGTAGCTAGTCCATCAAACTACTGGCGCCAGTTTAATCACCAAATCTCCTTAAAACATCTAGAAGTGATGATATCACTATAAACTCTTTATTTGAGTGAATGTTCCCTGATACATGTTTCAATTAATAATTCCAACATGCGGACACCAAATTAATACTCTGTAAATATCGAATCCGATCATATCAAGATTTATAATAAAACACATATGAGCTCATTGCTCATCAAGATTGTGCTTCATAATAAGTAAATGCTAAAATGTATGTTTTAAGACTAAAGTAATGACTTACTTTATTCTTGAAAACATACTTATTTCAGATTCATTTAATAGTGCCATTATCGATAGTTGGCTACTATCATGATATGAAACTCATCATTCCCTTGAAGTAAAATCCTTTACTTACATGGAGATAAATCGCAACACTACAGTCTCAACTATAATCAAACGACCAACTTGATTATTCAATTGTGAATCCATTATTTTATATTCTTATAATATACATGTTTCCTATACATCTCTATTTATATGTATATTACTTACAAAAGAATCTTGGTACCTTATGACTTGATATATAATGCTCATTAAAACCAAACTCTTTTATTTTACTAATAATAAATATTTTCATTACAAAACTGTAACTAAAGAAGATTAAGTTATAAATAAATACACTTGCTTTCTAGGGCACTATGTTTACATAACTCCAACACTTAGAGTGAAAGAGCAACCTCGAGATCTTGAACATTTCAAACCGAGCTTGCACATCAAACAATTCCTTTTGTTAGTAGACTATGGTATGAGCATCTATAGCTTCATGTTTTCGTTGCAATTCTGGTGACATAGAGGCTAGCATAATACAGCTAGCTAGCTCATTATCATCCAATAACTTTTTGCAAGCTTTCTGATCCTCATCAGAGGCATCGATAGCAGGGGGATCAGGAAGTGGCTCATCTAGGACATATCCTAGTTTCTCATATTTGAGAAACTAGGATATGTCCTGGTTGAGAAACTAGGATATGTCCTAGATGAGCCACTTCTTGATCCCACAAATCTCAAATTTTGTAGCCAATCTAAGAAGTTGTGCAACATCCATTTGACTTCATCCTGTTGCATCTATTCTGGTAAGTAGTCTAGCATACAATCTGCTATTGGTTTGATTCCCCTGCTTATATGAAATGGCCAAAACTAGTTATCATTTTGAATATGTCTGTGCATCTCAGTATTCCTGGGGATTAAGGCTCTTAGAGCTAGGAAGTGTTGATTATTGCATAAAGTCCTTACTGACTGCAAGTTATCAAACTAAAATTTTGGACTTTTCCTAGCTTTGATGTAATGCTTGCAATAAGAATGCATAAATGACATGGTAAGTAAGATTTGTTGAAAGGTGTAGGAATGAGTACTTTTCTGAGATATTTCCCAAATGCTTCTTTGATATGAAACATGTGCACACATTTCACTAGAGACTCTCCTTATCATAACAAATTCTCTATAGCCTTTTAGCTGAAAATACCTTGTTTATTTTGCTGGATGAGTTGATCTATAACCCACCATATTCTTTGGTAAGATAAATAGCACTCTATTTAACTTTAGAATTCTTTCTACCACTTGGAATAGCTAAATTTGGAATAGCTAAATTTGAAAACCAATAAATATGTGGATTATTGAGAATGAAGATGGCAAGTTATAACTTACCTCCATAAGAGAGAAATATGTTGCTCCAGTTAGAGATTCTTTTATAAACTTTATTAAGGAGTGGTCTACATTCTACTTCCTTTAACTTCTTTGTGATATGGGACTCCCAAATAAGTGAGAGGTTATGGATGAATAGAAAGACCTACTTTAATGATCAACCTTGATGAGTAGTGGTACGAATACTGCAAGGTCCAAACTATACCATAGTTCAAATATTACATGTCCATGATAGTAAAAGTGATAGGTGTTGAAATTATGATATGATTGTGAATTGCATATGTCTTCAATTTATGGTCCATCAAACCATAATTAGTAACTTGGAATTAATTGTTACCATTGGAAATTGATAAATCAAAATGTATAATTGCACTAGGAAAAATTTCAAGTAACAAGACAAGTTTATACATGGAAATTTTGATGACAAAGCCTATTAATTGAATGACATTTGGCATAAGTAAATAAGGGACATCTGGAAGTATAATTGAATGATATTTGGCAGCATTGATTAAGTGACTAATGGCTTAATAGAAGTGTGACATTTGGTAGCTTAAATGGTTCATTTCTATGTATGTGATGTGGGTTATTCCATTGAAAGACAAATGGTCAGTGTCTTTGTGTGATAAGTGTCCCTAGAGTAAGGACACTCATCTTACACATGGCATGGCCTTATACATTAGCTAATTTCTATTGTAACTCTTTTCTTTGCTCATTCACCACCAAAAAACCATACTCTTCCAATCTTGAGTTTTTGTCTTATGTTGTGCTTAATTACCACATCAAGATGTTGCATCTAGAAAGCTACCGCATTTTATCTTCTATGTTGTTTTCTTTTGGTGTTAAGAGCATCCTAGTTTCACTTGGATTTTGGACTTGTATTGGTTGTTTGGAAGACTAGTTTTTCTTGTTTTTTGAAGTTAAACATGTAGGGGAATTCTAAACTTGATAGCATGTATTAATACAAGTTTTATGATAATTGAATTGGCATGAAATATATGTTATGATGTTGATAATTGAATGCTAGAAAATGATCCTTATTTGGCAAATTCTGTTTTGGTTTTGATGTATGTAAGATAATGATTTGTGAGTTATCTAATGAATGATTTTTGAATTGGATAAGGGATTGAAGCATGAATAAGGCAGAACTGAAGTGAAATTGATGGACTTTCGTGAAGGTGTATTGGATGGAGTATGGAGTAAAATTTGGAAGCAAAATGAAGGTTGTGGGTGAGTGAACCGAAATCATGGGATTTATATGGCTCATTCCCACGGTCATAGGAAGTACATAGGAAGGAAAGGATGGTTTTTGGGCAATTGTTGGACTATAGAAGGCTAAGGTACTTTATAATGGTGTAATTGGACTTAATTAAGGTGTAAAATGAGCCTAGTTTGATTTGGAATAAGTTAATTAAAGGTTGAATAAGATTTAGATTTTTAATTGAAGTAATAACTTAAGGAAGGTGTTATTAGGTAACAAAGTATCTAATTTTGGAACATATAAGTTGTTAAAGGAATGAAGTTTACTTATGAATGGTAATGTGATTAAAGAAGAAGAGTAATGTGTTAGTTGCGAATGTTTGTGAATTGGGAACTTGTGTGAATACATGTAATGTGTAATTACTTAATGTATTCATTGATCAAATGTGAATGAATATGTTAAATTTGAGAAAAATGGAATAAATTCATATGTTATGCATTACATCACTTACATGTGATTCTGAAATCTGAAATGTTTTGTTTTAAAAACTGTTAAGTCCTAGTTGTGGTAAATAGGCATGTCTGAAAGGGTTTGTAGCTACTCCTATAACTTCACACTAAGGTGTCCCCTAATTTTGAGACATAAGTCTCTTCTATTATGTGATACCAATCATGGTATCTTCTATTATGGTCCCATTACCCACTTCTGTAAAAAGGATTAGCAGGCTAACTTGTTTTGTATTCTGATACGGGTTCAGTTTTATTATAAACAAGTTTTGTTCTGATACAAAATAAGTTTTGATTTGATACACGACATATCCTGATATGATACAAGTTATATTCTGATATGAAAGAAATATATCATATTCTAATTATTGAACATTCTGTTCTAATATTTATACGTCTTGTTATGTATTGATGAATCACATTATGTTCTGAGACACACAATGTTTAAATTGCTCTATAATATGAACAATTAAAGATTGTTGGTGATATGATCTAATTCTGTACATGTGAATGCTAGACGACTGTTAGAGACACTCAACAGTTTATATCTTGTTTAGTTATTCCCTACTAAGCTATATGCTTAGCATGGTGTTTTTGCCTCTGTATAGGTTCTCATAAGAAGAATTAAAGATGGGACAACCGCAGTGGCCAATGAAGGATGTGGCATGTTTGGAAGTTGTTTTGTTTGAGTTTTTGAGTTATTTTTTAGTTGTATTAAATGTAATGAGACATATTGTATTTTATATATTGTTAAATGGTTTGTAAAAACCATAATATAGGTTGAATTTTGAATTTATGGCATGTATTATGATAAGCACAAAATGTGTAATATGTTCTGTTTATAAAATAATATCTAATGATATGTAATGTATGTTTATTTGAGTTTCTAGAAGTGCTTTGAATTGTTTGGTATGTTTTAGTTCTGTTTTGTATGGCATTTGCATATCCTTCTAGGGGGTGTTAAAAATACCATGTTGTACCAGTTGGTATTGGCTTGAAAACGGAACAGTATCAGGTCTTTTAGCACAAGCCTTAGGTACTGAAGGTTCCATTAGTACCAGACAATACTGAACAGTATTTGAAACATTATGGAAATATCAGGTGGTATGGTTAATTTTGAAAAGTGCAAGGACTTAATAGCAAAACAAAATCTTTTTTTTACAAAATCACACCCCCTCCTGCATAGACGCACCACTCCCTTTCTCACCTCTCTATGTCTCTCACCTCTCCTTGTACCATTTCTCGTAGTTGCCATCCTTCACTGCCTACTGGCATGCCCCCCTTTCTAGTCTCCACTACGTCTCTCCAGTCCAGTCGCCACGACACCTCTCCCTCCTTCTCCTCTACTACTCTGCCTACTACTACCTCTATCTGCCTCCCCCTCCTCCTCTGTTGGGCCCCGTTTTTGAGGCCCAACAATCACTCAGAATATGAAAAACATAAGATGTGAGCGTATTTCCTATAGGTTATTTCCAATGAAGTCTCTTTAACCCTCATCATTTCATCCTCATTCTCATAACATCTCAAGCTAAAAAGGAGAGCCCACAAAATGAAATCACAATAATCACAATTAACTTCTTCAAAATGGTAGCTCTTAGTATCAAGTTTATTTTGAAACATGAACGACCTCATTCGGAGCTCTATAGCTCAAAATATACGTAAAAACCCAAAGTATGTTCATGGCCCAATCATGCTCCCCCAACCAACCCTTCAATTCTTTTCCATCAATCTGTTTGAATTAAAAACTAAAGGCTATCAATTTCTATTCAAAGCTAGAAAAACGTTTTAGGAATCTATCGCTTCAAGAATCACCTCAATTGGACGTCAGACGAAGAAGTTATGGCCAAATGAATCCAACATGTTCATGTCCTTACTCATATTGTACATGCCTAGGCGCAATTGTCATAACTCTCACTAAAGGTGTCGGATTGACTTCGTTTTCAGATGGTTTGAAAGAATACTACTACCGAAATGAGAGTCTGTCGTTTGGAGGGTCAAAACACACGGGCCGTGTAACCCAACACAGGCAGTCCGTGTAACCTTCGGGTGTAATTGTGCTCCTGCGCTGGAAACACACGGCCTGTGTGAGTTTACACGGGCAGGCCGTGTAAACTTCGGGTGAAATAAAATTTTCACCCTCTACAACCCCTCCAAAGGGTCCTAAACCCATCCTAACATCCCCTTTCCTCATAATCTTCTCCAATACCACCATTCTTGTGCCAAAAACCAATTCAAATCCATTTAACTACTAAAAACATCATTGAATCTCAACTCCAAAGGATTCATCACCCACAATCTTTCCAATTTCAGTAAGCTATTCTAACACTAGCAATAATTGGAAATCTCAACCAAGGATAAGCACATCCATCATACCCAAACTTTAAATAAACATAATTATACATAAAGAACTTCTAAATTCTCATTATCATTTGAAAACAAAATCAATGTTTAAATAAACATTACTTACATATTAACACATACTTCAACTTAATACAAAATACAAAAGATGCTCATGATTAATATGCCTATAAAGCTAGCCAAATGTTACTAACGTAATACAAAAGACTCCTAGCTATCTTGGAGTATCCGAATGCCTTGCAAGGATCACTGATCTTCTCGATTTGCACTTGAGGAGGAAAATTATGGGTTGAGCTACACAGCTCAGTGGCTAACTTATTCATAACCATTGGCGATGAGCCACACAATAAAACATATACAAATATCCATATAGACCAACAATGAATCTTAGCATTCACAATTTCCATAAACATCTCATAATTCGATACATCATCCCCATTAAACACATTTGATGTCATTTATCATTCAAGCATAACACACAATTCACATGATAACATAACACATCAAAATGCAAATGCACACACAATTTGGCTCGAGGGTTCCGTGAATAAAACAGAGAAACTGAAGTTTGCTCCGTGAACGAAACGAGTCCACTTTTCGGATCTCATGGGCCACAAGCAGGCAGCTGGGAGAAGGCTTTACATCGACGTGCACGTGACTACGAAACGGTTCCTCTCTCGCCCAAACATAATCAAATCTCATGCTTAATTCAATCATTCTCAAATTCATATTCTCATGCTTTTTCTTTATACAAAATGCTATGACACAATTCAATGGCATAATATGATCATACTCCCAATTTAACCATATCACAACGTCATACATCTTCAATGCATAACATAACATAAAACACATTATAGCAATTCACAATTTATCAATTCAAGCATATACATACACACATAT
>JANZLC010045819.1:0-16018 GCA_026413385.1 Erythroxylum gracilipes
TTCTCATAAATTTTTCTTCATTTCATCAAATTTCCTTAAATTCTTAACTTTTCTCACCAATTTCTTTCATTTAAAATGCATTTTAATATTTCTAATTTTCATCAAAAGTTTGGGGTCCAACAATGAGTTGCTCGGAAAGGGCTGTAATAGTTGGTTCTTTGGAGTTGAATTTGAAGTTTAAAGAGGCAAGGGAATTATAAACTTGGTATTATATTATAACATGTGTCGTTTGATGATTGAAATGGATCAATTGTGTACTGAATTAGGAAAGAATTGAGCTAAGATACATGCTAGAAACTAGTTAGGAAGTGTAGTTCCATTGGACAGATATCGATATTTTAGACATATCTTGCCCTATAGGTATCCAAACTAGATGAAGTTAAATTTAGATTAAACTAAAAAGATATATCTACAATTTCATGAAGGAGTAAAATTTGATTTCTATCATTAAGTGTGTCAAAATTTGGCTTGAAGTGGAGTTTATGGATTTTATTACTGTTTGTGAACAGTTTTTTAGTATTTTAGGGATAACTTTCAAAATACTGAACCAAATTGCACAAAAATTGGTTTCATTAGAAACTTAAGGCATAAAGGAACAATTGTGTAGAAGAAAGTTTGGCCTAAATCTTTCATTTTCATTGTCAAAATGATCGTGTAAAAGTGACCTGAAAGTCTATTTTGGGAAGAGCTGGAAGAAGTTGGAATAAAAGGAAGTGCATGATCATGCACATGCACCATCGTGACTCTAATGGTCATGAAGGGGTTGTATGATTGTGCACAAGCACGATCATGACATTTGAGGATGAATTGGAAGTGTATGATCATGCACAAGCATGATCGTGACATTTAAGGATCAATTGGAATTGCATGATCGTGCACTGTGAGGGTTTACTGCTGTTTGACAACTTTAAACACCCTTCACTCTTTTGGCTATAACTTCTTTTCCTGACCTCCAAATGAGTTGATTTTGATTCAGATTAAACTAGAGACATATGGATATGAATTCTCTAAAGAAATTGAATTATAATTCTATCATTACGAATTCAAAAATCAGGCTTGAGGTTGAGTTAAGAGTTCTGTTGTAGTTTAAGAACAGTCCAAAGAGAATTTGTCATTAAGAATACATTATTGTTTACCAAATGTTCAGGTCTGAAATTTTGGAAATGTTTTATGAATGAATGAGAATTTGAATATTGTATGATATGTTAGTTTGTTTGGAATCTATGTTTATGTCAATTTGAACAAAGTTGAATATTTTGTAATATGCTCCTCACATAAGGATTCTGAATTGAGCTTATTTTGTTTTAAAACTGTTAAGTCCTAGTTGTGGGTAAATAGGCATGCCTAGAAGGGTCTGCAACTGCTCCTATGACACTTTGGTGTCTCATGTCATTGACACTTCGATGTCTCCTATTATTGAGACATAAGTCTCTCCTATTCTGTGATACCGATCATGTTATCTCCTGTATAAGTCCCGCTACCCACTTATGTAAAATGGATTACCAGTCTAATTTGTTTTGTATTTTGATCCATGATTAGTTTTGCTATAAACAAAGTCTGTGCTAGGTCAAATCATGTTCTACTCTTAACAGTTTATACCCTATTTTGATATTTAGTTCTGACATTCGTACATTCTGATACTATTGAGTTTTGCTTTGGAATAAATATATATTATGTTCTGGTATGTTATATTTTGTTCAGTGATTTATGGAATTTGGATTTCTTTTGAATATGTGAATGTCTAGATGACTGTTAAAGACAGTTGTCAATATGCATCCTATTTAGTTATTCCCCATTAAGCTATATGCTTAGCATGATAGATTTGCTTCGTGTAGGTTCAGATAGAAGGGTATAAAAACTGGGGCAAAGACAGCCATAGTGGCCAATGAAGAGTGTGTTTTGTTTTGGGAATGTATGTTTGCGTTGTATTTAATAGTAGGAGACATGATGTACCTTATTTATCGATTTGTAAATATTGTCATTGTATTTGAACTTAAGATTTGTATTTTGTTAAAAACCATCTGTATGATATATTCTGTTTTGTTTAATGGTTTGTAATGTCACAACCTTAATTCAGGATGGTTTTAGATTCGAAGCATGTATTTAGATAAACTTAGTGTGCTGGTTAAGGTTTGTAATATCTTGCAAGAAATTTGTAATAACCTTTATATTGGTTGGCTTTTGAAATTATAACATGTATTTGGATAAATACAATATGCTTGATGTGTTCTGTTTAAAAACAAATTTTAATAAAAGGTAATATAAGTTTGCTTAAGTTTTTAGGAATGCTTGTAATTAATGTTTAGTATGTTTTGAAAGGTTTCCGTATTGATTTGTGTGACACTTACATATCCTCCCAGGGGGTATATGGGTGTTACATCTTTTGGTATCAGAGCATGGTTTAGACGATTCTGGTTTAACCAACGCTTAACTCCTGCTTATATTGAGTGTAAAAGTTATGTTTTGGCCTAATGCGGTTTGTCTCATATTTTGGTTCTAGAATTTCCGTATGGAAAGATGTCACAAGGTTGTTGATGAGGTATCTTGTTGAGAGCTTATGATTCTGTATAAGATTATAACATTGGGTTTTATATTAGAATTTCGTGATGGTTATGTATCTTACATTTCTGAATTGATTGAGAATATATTCAAGTAAGATGAAGTAAATGATAGTAATATATGTAGAAGTCTCAAGATTAAGTTGATCAGTTATTGAAGTGTACATCTGATAAAGTGGTTGCTTTAGCGAATGATGTTACAGTGTACAGATGTAATATATGTTTAGATATGAATGAATGAATATTGAACATGAATGAATGAAAGAGTATTGAACGAATTAGATGTGAATATTGGAGTCAGATAAGTATGAGATTCAGACACAGGAAGCTGAATATACTATTGAGAGTGCATGTACTTTGTTTATTGTAAAGTTTGGGTTCTTGAATTTGAGATTACATTATGATTATTGTTAGAGGGACTTAGGTCCATAATGAATTCTATGCCAGTATGTTCAAGAAGTACTAGTTTGATTCCATGTAGGTGTTTTTAGCTCAGGAAGTTGAGATTTTAAATAATTTGAACTATGTGGAGAAAAAAAAGTGATCAGACATCAGGTTAAGTTGTTAAGGAATCTGATACATTGAATTATTGGAGAAAATCATTCGAGAAAAGAAGCCAATTGGGATGTTGAGAAAAATGATGATTTGTCAGAGTGTAAGAAAATGAAACTTTGTTGATATCTTGAAATAGGAGATACTACATGGTTCGATATGTTAGACATAGATTTGGTGTATTTGTATTCGTGGTTATAGAATCAAATATGATATCAGTATCGCGTTGTGATTGTATACTTTTGAGGTGATGGGGATATGAATACATTGTAGTAGGTAAGTTCACCAAGCCTTCTCATTATGTGCCAGTTCATTTGACTATTCATTAGATAAGTTTGCAGATATATATGTGAATGAGATAGTGAGGTTGTATGGGGTGCTATTATTTATTATTTCTGATCGTGATATTCGATTTATTTCTAGATTCTAGAAAAGTCTATAAAAAGCTCTGGATACTCAAATCAACCTTAATATTGCTTTCTGAATTAGTTATTCAAGTATGAATTTCAAGGATGAAATTCTTTTAAGGGGGAGAGAATTGTAAGGCCCCAAAATATACCCTAGATGAAATGTTACATATTTATGAAGGTATATGTATGATATGAGTTAAAATTGTGCTATGATTTGAAAGTGAAAGACATGTGACTTGAATTTTGGGATTTATGGACCATAGATAGTGAATTGGAATTAATTGTATCCATTAGAGAATTGAGGTATTAAAATGTACACTAAGACTAGAAAAATTGTCAAGTGACAAGTTAAGTTAGTACATAAAAATTAGTATGATTAATCCTATGAATCATTGACATTTGGCAGCATAATATGAGGACAAGTGGCATCATTCATTGTTTGACAAATGGCCTGACATGTTGGAGACATTTGGCAGCTTACATGGAGCACAAATGGACATCATGCATTGGAGACATGTGTTAATATTTAATGAAGACACCTAGCAGCTTAGGTGTCAAGCCTTTCCAAAGAAACTTTTGCAGTCTTCATTTGACTCTCTTCTCTCCACTGAAATGATCTCTCTTCCTTGCTCTGAATTTTACTTTTCTTTTGTTGTACTATCACATTAAACTCCTTGCCATATGTTGCATGAAGAAGCTATCTCATGCGATTTTCTAGGCTGATGTACTTTGATGTTAAAATCACACTACATCTATCTTAATTTTAGAAGTGTATAAGTTGCTTGGAAGGGGCTGTAATAGTTGGTTCTTTGGAGTTGAATTTGAAGTTTGAAGAGGTAAGGGAATTATAAACTTGGTATTCTGTTATAACATGTATCATTTGATGTTTGAAATGGATCAATTGTGTACTGAATTTGGAAAGAATTGAGCTTAGATACATGCCGGAAACTGGTTAGGAAGTGTAGTTCCACTGGACAGATATCGGTATTCTAGACATATCATGCCCTGTAGGTATCCAAATTAGATGAAGTTAAATTCAGATTAAACTAGAAAGATATATCTACAACTTTCATGAAGGAGCCGAATTTGATTTCTGTCATTAATTGTGTTAAAATGTGGCTTGAAGTGGAGTTTCTGGATTCTGTCACTGTTTGTGAATAGTATGTAGTATTTTGAGGACAACTTTCAAAATAGTGAACCAAATTGCACAAAATTGGTGTCATTAGAAACTTAAGACATAAAGAAACAATTTTTTAAAAGAAAGTTTGGATAAATCCATCGTTTTCATTATAAAAATGATCGTGTAAAAGTTACCTAAAAGTTTGTTTTGGGAAGAGCTGAAAGAAGTTCGAATAAAAGCGAGTTACCCAAAAGTTTGTTTTGGGAAGAGCTGAAAGAAGTTGGGATAAAAGTGAGTTCACGATAGTGCACAAGCACGATTGTGACTCTAAAGGGTCATGAAGGGGTTTCACGATCGTGCAAAAGCACAATCGTGCACAGTGAGGGTATACTGTTGTTTGACAACTTTGAATACCCTTCACTTTTTTGGCTATAATTTCTTCTCCTGACCTCCAAATGAGTTGACTTTTAATTCAAATTAAACTAGAGACATATGACTACAACTTTTCTAAAGAAATTACATTGTAATTTTGTCACTACGAATTCCAAAATCGAGCTTGAAGTTGAGTTAAGAGTTCTGTTGTAGTTTAAGAACAGTCCAAAGAGAATTTGTCATTAAGAATGCATTTTTGTTTACCAAATGCTCAGATCTGGAATTTTGGAAATGTTTTATAAATGAATGAGAATTTGAATATTGTATGATATGTTAGTTTGTTTAGAATCTATGTTTATGTCAATTTGAACGAAGTTGAATATTTTGCAATATGCTCCTCACATGAGGATTCCAAATTGAGCTTATTTTGTTTTAAAACTGTTAAGTCCTAGTTGTGGGTAAATGGGCATGCCTAAAAGGGTCTGCAGCTGCTCCTGTGACACTTTGGTGTCTCCTGTCATTGACACTTCGGTGTCTCCTATTATTAAGACATAAGTCTCTCCTATTTTGTGATACTGATCATGGTATCTCCTGTATGAGTCCTGTTTACCCACTTCTGTAAAATGAATATGCAGTCTAATTTGTTTTGTATTTTTGATCCATGATTAGTTTTGCTATAAACAAAGTCTGTGCTAGGTAAAATCAGTTCTGCTCTGAAGGGTTATACCCTATTCTGATATTCAGTTATGACATTTGTATATTCTAATACTGGTGAGTTTTGCTTTGGAATAAATATATATTATGTTCTGCTATGTTATATTCTGGTCAATGATTTATGGTATTTGGATTGCTTTTGAATATGTGAATGTCTAGATGAATGTTAAAGACAGTTGTTAATATGTATCCTATTTAATTATTCCCCACTAAGCTATACGCTTAGCACGGTGGATTTGCCCTGTGTGGGTTCAGATAGAAGGGTATAAAGACTCGGATAAAGACAACTGCAGTGGCCAATGAAGAGTGTGTTTTGTTTTGGGAATGTATGTTTGCGTTGTATTTAATAATAGGAGACATGATGTACCTTGTTTATCGGTTTGTAAATATTGTCATTGTATTTGAACTTAAGATTTGTATTTTGTTAAAAACCATCTGTATGATATGTTCTGTTTTGTTTAATGGTTTGTAATGTCACAACCTTAATTCAGGATGGTTTTAGATTAGAAGCATGTATTTAGATAAACTCAGTGTGCTGGTTAAGGTTTGTAGTATCCTGTAATAAATTTGTAATAACCTTTATATCGGTTAGCTTTTGAAATTATAACATGTATTTGGATAAATACAAAATGTTTGATGCGTTCTATTTAAAAAAAAACTTTTAATGAAAGGTAATATATGTTTGCTTGAGTTTTGGTAATGCTTGTAATTAATGTTTCGTATGTTTTGAAAGGTTTCCGTACTATTGTGTGTGACACTTGCATATCCTCCCAGGGAGTATGTGGGTGTTACAAAGGCCATTTGAAATTATTCTACATACCCCTATGTATAACTCTTGTTGTATAACTCTTGTTTTATTTTTGGTTGTTAAATACTGGAAGCTTCTATATGTCACATAAGATTTGTAAATATATCATTATTCAGCATATAAGATAATGCAAATTACCATTTTTTATTGGTCTAAGGAAAAACAATTACGATAATAATAAAGAATAAAATCACAATCGTAATTGAAAAAAAACTTCATTCCTTTCCAAGGTTATCAAATTTAATATGTGCATATCACTATTCATTCATTTATGTAATTTCTTTTTTCAAAATAAATTGATTTTTGTACTGAAATTATACATAATGATTATATATTGCTTTATATTTTAAATGTACTATCAATACTTGTTTGTCTATACAACATTTTTGATGTAACATCTTTTTTTTTAATAACTCAAAATCCTTTAGTAAATATTCTAAATTTCATCCATGCACCAATTTTAATTATCAAATCGGCTAATTTGAATGTTATATATGTCATCAACTCATCCGACACTACAACACTCTAAACTACTCACAAATAGCCTCGCTCAATCTTAAACTCGGCCAAATGATCACAGATGGCAATTGGAACTTCCCTCAAAACCTAAGACATCTTCAACCTTTATACCTTCCCCAACCTAATTCTCAAGACACCTTCTACTGGCATTCCCAACCCATCCTTAAACTCATAAACAAAACCATAAAAGACTTCCTAGAAGCAGGGAACAAAAGGTTGATTGGTGTAAAGCTATCTGGAGAAAAGTTTTAACCCCAAGGATCTCCTTCATACTATGGCTAGCAGTCTTAAATAGGCTGAACACGGCAGATAGAATTCACTACTTGCAAATGGATAGAACTTAACCACTATGCAAGAACTGTGTGAAAGAAAGAGATCATCTCTTCTTCACATGTCCTTATAATAAATATGTACAGGAATCTATAACTGACAGATGCCTATGGCTTAACCCAGGGAATACTATTTCAGAGGTGATACAAAAATTCACTGCTCCTACAACTCCTCCAGACGCTAGTAACAAAGAAACCTTAGAAAGTTTGGAGGAACCAACACGCCCAAAGAGGTCCTCGCTTCTGAGATTCTCTATCAAATCAGAGAACTCATTCTACTATGCAATATCAATATGACATGCAACACAAACATCCTACGTTCATTGAATGTCTAAGCAGAAGCTATGGTTGAAACATATGCACAGCTATGAAAGTGAAGAAGAAGTTACACAGTACAAAAAAGAAGCAATGAAGTCACCAAAATACCCAATTGGCTGATCCAAGGCTATAACAACCTTTAAACCGCTTAGCGACTCTCACCATTAGAAGGAAGTCTAGGAGAAGAGCTCAACATCTCTTGAAGATGAAGAAACCACCGGAGCCCTAATTTGGAAGATTTGTTACTCCCCGACTGAGTCAAGAGAAAGTTTGATACCACTTACAACAACCAAACAAAGATAGTATGTCTTCCCTTAGGCATGATGTCGTTTGATTGTTTGATTGGATCTTATGTTCCTACGGTATCGTTTTGCTTTTGTCTTTAATGTTGGTGTAAAATCATGTATCTCCTTCTTCTTATTTATATAAAATTCTTTTATTTTTAAAAAAACTCATACTAATTATTCATAAATTGTATATATCAAGCACGAAAACATTATTGGAGATGTTAGCGATTTTGAAGCAAATCTTTGGTCTTTTGATTAATATGAAGTCCTAGAGTCTAGTTTGTTAACCAAATTTTATTTTAAAATTTGTTTAATGTTTTTATGTAATTATTATTTATTATATAATAAAATTGTAATATTTTAAATACTGTATTGTTCTTAATTTTATATTTATATGATGATTAAATGATCTTTTTTATATTATTTATATGTGAAAAATTTTTAATGACAATAAATAAATTATTGTTATTTAAATTTCTATTATTATATTTTTTGGAGACAGGCATTAGTGTAAATTATTAATTATACCATATAATATATTAAAAGATTAATTTGCAATTTAAAAAAAATTGGGACTATTTTATAAATTAAAAATTACCCGAATGGTATTCGATATTGATCAGTACCGGTATAGTACCGTACCATAACTAAATTCGGTATTAGTATCAGTACGGTATTCATAACATTGCTTCCAATACTCCTATAGTTTATGCCTTACTTAAAAACAACTACTTGGTTATGTTCCACTTGAGAGTGTATAGCAGCTTATTCTGAATTTACTCAAAACCCAATAAACACAAATTATTCCAAGATATGGATCTAAGCCATAACCCTAAGAAAATCCAATTCATCTTAATTAAACCAAAAGAGGAATTAAAGTTTCTGAAGCTGTCCTTTAGTGGGTAATAACAGAAACTTTTTGAGACTATCTCTTCTTCTTCTCATAAGTACTTGCTTTCTTTTGATTTTTATTTTTAATCTCTTTTTCATTTCTTCCTTTTTTTTTGTTTCAAATCACTCTTTTTATTCTTTATTCTTATTTTTTTTTCACTATCTTATTTTTTTCTCTTACTGTTTTTTTTCTTTTTCTCACTCTCCCTCCTCTGTTTTGTCCTCTATTTCTTTTGTCTCTCTTTTTTGATTTTGATGATCATTGGTTTGTGCCTCCTTTTCATTTCTTAAATCTTCATGTTATGCTTTCTCATGCTTTTATACCTTTGTGCTTTTACTGTCCTCTATTTCTCATGTATGTTATCTCTCATTTTTGGTAGACTTGGGCATATCAAATGAGTTAATTAATAAAGCAAACACACGCAAGAGATACTTTTAATGCGAATAAAATGGCAAGGGCTTGTCGAAGTTTAAAACAATAATAGGAGCCTGCAAAACGAAAATCTTGCTATGCAATAGGACCCTATTTAAGCAATAGGAACCAGTTAAGTGATAGAAGCCTGTTAAATGACATGAGTCTGCTAGAGGATAAATCTAGTTAAGACAATTTAAAGCAGAAGGCACCTATTAAAATGAAAGGAACCTTTAGCAAGTTGAAAACAGAAGGAGCCTACTATAAAAGGAGCCTCTTGCTGAAATGAACACACACACACACACACACTATATAATGCGGAAATATAAAAGTTAAGAGAAGAGAAAGAAGGATGTTATCAATTTATATTAGTTCGACTTATAACCCAAGCCCACGTCTAGTCCCAAGTATCCAACTTAAGTGTTTTACTAAAATTCCAAGTAGTAAATTTGACGAGCCTCTTCAAGCTCACAAGTACATATTTTTCAAGGTTCTCCAAACTTCCATTGAGTACATATTTTTCAAGGTTCCCTAACCTTCTAACCTAGTAGTATTTAGCTAGCCTTTATAAAGTCTCAATAAATAATTTGCTCCATATAAGCTTTAATGATCTCTCTCAAAAAGAATTGTCACTTTCTAACCCACAAGAGATTTGATAATGATATGACTTTCAAAATTATTAATGTATCTCAATAATTTGGCTTTCTCTCTTCTTTCCTTCCATGCTTCTCTCTTTCACAACCTTAGTGACTCTTGCTTAAATAGACATTTTTTTCAACTAGCCATTGTTTTATTTCCATTCTGAATTTGACTTTGAATCTTCAACATGAGCAAGTAGGCGTTGATCTTTTTTATCATCTCTCTTGTTGACCCGTAAACTTGATCGCCAGTTTCTGATGGTTTGGAACCCTTCCCCTATTAAGTCAACATGCCTGTAAACAGTTGATTCTCTATCTACTAATCGAGGATCTCTTTTGTTCTTTGTTAACGGAATAAAACACAAAAGATCCCCCGTACTAAAGTAACATTCCCGCCAAGACTTAGTTACTTAGTCTCTAGGAGGAATTACCAAGTGTTAGCGAAGAAATCAGCCTACTTGAAGAAGGCTGCCAAGAGGAGCAAGTCTACATCGAGCAAGAATCCAAAGGGAAGTCCATTTCGCTGATTTTTTGCTAGGATTAGGACACCCCATTTTGAGGTACCACACGAGTCATTGTCCATAGATCTCTACTAGAATCTTGCAATAATCAACCATTAAGAGAAGGAGCTGATATATGTCCTTCATAAAAAGTAAGATTCTTTCAGATATTGTAAGATAAATAAGGCAAGTTCATAAAGCAAGATCCTTCAAGAAGGAAAACATTTATCCTATGATTTTATTTCCATTTAAGAATTAGATCATTAATAATATAAGGAAATAATTTGAATTTTTTGTATGTTCATCATCAAAACCATTAATAAGACTAACAATATCCCCTTTTTTAATGATGACAAGCAATAACATATATATTTCAAATTTCAAGTAAGAACAATAGATTTTGAGAGATACATGTAAGCTTTTTAAGTTCTTACTGATTTAAAGGAGCCTTATCTTTGTACCATATAGACTTCATAGTAAAATATATCACAAATTATATCATCAATTCTTAGGAAAGTATATCAAATATCATATATCAAAATATATCTCTTTCATTCTCCTCCTTTGTCATTATAAAAAATAGAGGGAAAAGAATAAATCAGGAAAAAATAACAACAAAGTTATTAAAGAGATATATAACATGTCATTGCCAAAATCATGCAAGGCGAAAATATATCATCAATTGACTCTTAACTCTCCCGCTGCATTAGAGCTGAGAATTCTTCACAGAGAGATGGAATAGTAGCACCAAACTAAGATAAATGGTCATTCTCTCTTTCTAGTATGAGTAGATGTTTCCATTGAAATAAGGAGGCTTTGAGATGGATTGTCCATCAAAACTTCTCAAGTTGTTTGCCAGGATCTATCACGTGCTGTAAAACACAATAAATGTGAAACCTTGCTCTGATACCAAATAATAAAGCAAACACACTCAAGAGATATTTTTAATTTGAATAAAATGATAGGGGCCTGTCAAAGTTTAAAATAACAATAGGAGACTGTGAAACGAAAAGTCCTATTATGCAATAGGACCCTATTTAAGCAATGGGAACCTGTTAAGTGATAGAAACTTGTTAAACAACAAGAGCTTCCTAAAGGATAAATCTAGTTAAGACAGTTTAAAATCGAAAGCGCCTATTAAAATGAAAGGAACCTTTAGTAAGTTGAAAACAGAAGGAGCCTATTATAATAGTGAAGGAGCACCTTGCTGAAATGAACACACATACAATATAATGCGGAAATATAAAAGTTAAGAGAAGAGAGGGAATGACATAGTCGATTTATACTGGTTCGGCTTATAACCTAAGCCTACGTGCAGTCCCCAAGTATCCAACTTGATTGTTTCATTAAAATCCCAAGTAGTAAATTTGACAAGCCTCTTTAAGCTCCTAATGAATAATTTGCTCTATGTGAGCTTCAGTGATCTCTCTCAAAATGAATTGTCACTTTCTAAGGCACAAGAGATTTGATAATGATATGAATTTCAAGAGTATTAATGTATCTCAATATTTTTCTTTCTCTCTTCTTTCCTTCCATGCTTCTCTCTTTCACAACTTTGGTGGCTCTTTCTTAAATAGACATTTTCTAGCCATTGCTTCATTTCCGTTCTGAATTTGACTTTGAATCTTCAATATTATCTTTGCTAGAATCTTACAATAATTCACCATGAAGAGAAATCTAGAGCTGATAGATGTCTTTCATAAATAGCGGGATCCTTTTAGATATTGTAAGATAAATTAGGCAAGTTCATAAAGAAAGATCCTTCATAAAGAAAAACATTTATCCTATGATTTTATTTCCATTTAAGAATTAGACTGTTAATAATATAAGAAAATAAATTCAATTTGAACTTTTTATATGGTCATCATCAAAACCATTAATAAGCCTAACATTGATGAGGGGTGTGAAAAGTTTAGATCTTTGGTAGATTGAGTTGGATTTTAAGTTAGGTTAAGTTAGAAATTCAGGGGTTTAGACTTCGAGTGATCTTCAACCACTTGAAACTAGATCATGCTCGAACTTAAGCTATATAAACCAAGCTCAGTTAAGTTTCAACCAGGCTTAGACCACCTGTAAAGGACCTCAAACTCAAGTGTGATCTAACCTGACCCATTGCTAACCCTATATGGATTGGCACATAAAATTAAAAATTTCTTCACCATGTCCTCATTAATTATTTATATTATCCACCACCAAGTTGCTAATCATTTTTCAATATCATACGTATAAGTTAATTTATTATATTTTCTTATAGAATTATATCTTTAAATGTGACAAACTATCATACAACAAAAAGTATGAAATTAAAAGGGTAAATTATATTTAAAATCTTGAAATTTGCCTAATGTTACAATACTAGTCAAAATTATCAAAAGTAATAATACAATGCTTGAACTTTAATTTATTGTAAAATTAGCCTACCTTTAACTATACAGTTAAGGTGTCGAACCACATCAACAAGACCATTTGACAAGTAAGCGTTGACATGACAAAAAATATTACATGTCAATAGTTTTTTAGAAATTATAAAAATAATAAAAATTGATGCAAGATCAATCGTGATTGAATCATGGACATAATTAAAAAATAATTTTACAATTTTTGGATCGAATCTCTTTACTTGAATAATTTTTTAAAAATAAGAGTTAAGAATTAAAGGGTTACAATATACTTGATTTGAAATCTTGTAAAGCTTTTTTGCTTGAATTCCAACCATAAGTTATTCACATGTCTAACTTCTAACAATATCTGTAGAAAAGAGAAAAAGATCTCAAAACAATTTTGAAATGAAAGGTTAGCAATGCTAGCTTCCTAAAGTCTTTTTCCTATGTATAGAAAAAGTCTTTAGAGAGCTAATACTCATGTTTTTTCCTCTCAAATAGGTTTTTGTCTCTCTAATTAAAATTAAAATTCTTATTATAATTATAGTCTAACTTTAACTCTAACTCTAAATATAAGTTAACTTTAATAAAATTAAATATCTCATATTTGCTTAAAAAATTAAGTTGAAACTTAATTTAAATTAAATAATTTATAATTATAAATCAAGATTGATGTTAAGCAATATGTTATAACTATCTAAATATTATGAATGTCAAAGTAGTTTGACTCATTGTATCTTTGCATAGTTATAATTTATAATTTAATTCTTTCATCATCTAATGTTTCAATTGGACGTATAGTATGAAATTAATGTCTACTTTAGTTAAATCCAATCATATTAGTTCTTGCTAATTAGTAATTGATCTATAATTGATATATAAAAATATCTTTTCAAATATTAGTTCACTCTTGCCGTAGAATAGCGGAACATTCTCCTTAATTACTCTAGAATGACAAATTCTTTATACAATTAATAAACTATCTTTATATAATTCATATTATATCCAAATGGTATTGACGTAACTATCATAAATAGGATAAGTAATAAGTAGCTTCAAAATATACTATTTTTCACATTAGATACCTTGATAATATCAAGTATAAAGGTCAATTATACAACCAATGTAATAAAAAATCTACAGACACATAAGAAAAATTCCATCTAGGGTCCTAATAATCAGGTTAGTTTAGTAAACTTATTCTCTAATAAACACTCATATATTTGTTTAAGTATCTTTATACTTTAATTTATGAGCTCAATTACTTTCTTCATAAGAAAGAAGTACCTGAATGCTAAGTTTAAGGTTTTATCAATATTTCGTCTTAACTAAGAATAATAAATAAATAAATTGAATCTCATAATTATGATCTTATTATAATTTCAATTGTACAATATTTATTTTAAAGAATTTACCTTTAGGGATAAAATATAAAATATAATTAACAAAATATATAAAGATAAAAAGTCTTATTATTGATTAAAATAATAATGTTATACGTTAAATTACAACTAACTAATTTGTTACAAGGATAAAACTAACAAAAATAACCCTTATTTCTTAATGGATGTTCACTTTTCATACATATTTTTTTGATGAACATCTATTGAGAATTATTATTATTTTTAGTTTTTATTTTAAATTATTGGAAATGAAAATGTAGTATTATTTTAGTTTTTATTCTCAATTATTGGAATTGAAAATGCTCTATTTTTATTCCATTTTGGGCACTCAAATTCTTCTACATATTTTCACTGTCATATGGTGGTATAGAATTTCTTAAATCTATGGGAAACCAACTATTCAACACTTTTGGTTTATATGGCTTAGAAGTATCATATGATCTTATAGTTTGGTAGTTCTTATTTACACTAGACTTTGCTAACTCCACCGTTATTTTCAAGCAATTGAGTATTCATTATTGTTCACTTCAAATGAAACAAATTGCCAAAAGTATATTTTAAACCCTAACATTTACACTATAATCTAGGTTAAACCCTAAAGTTTCAAGGCGTTCAAGTTGAACCTCATTGTTTACAAAATGTTCAAAATAGACCCTATAAGGACGAATAATCTTAAGTCAGTTAAATGCCATGTCATATATGATGTGGCTTTTTTTTTAAAAATTGCATATTAGTGGGACCCCACTTCTTGCTGATATGGCATTCTACAATTATGTATAAAACTTTTTATATTTTCCTCCCCTTTTCCTACTCCAACGACACAAACTTGGCTTGTTAGTTTTCGACCAACTCCCTCATCCTTAAGTCTAGCATTTAAATCCCTCTATATTTCATTTTTTCCCTACAAACAACACCCCTTCTCTCTCCTCTCTCTTTTGCATTTATTCTTTGATTATTCTTCAATCCTCATTGTTTCAAACTATGGATGGGGAAAAATCGTGACAACTAGATTCTTTCAACTTATAATTGAAGTCAACATTCCAGGAAAACAATTGAGGTAAATAAAATGCTCTATCAATAGATAATGCATACCTTGTAATTGTGATATCCAACTGAATATCCCCCTAACATTCAAGAAGTAATAATCAATTATAGTGGAACGTAACAACTTGAGTGAAATAATAATTACAAATATAGAAGTTAGAAGTAAAGTGGACTTGCGAATATATGACTGAAACTTCAAAGAAATCCATCCTCTGGGAGAGGAGGGATAATTTTGCTTCCTTTAAAAGACCCTTCAATCAACATCATAGATGGATTTTAATCCTCCTGGTATATACTTGGTGTGCAGCTCTAAATCCACATAAATAAATTTTAACTGAAATTTAATAGTAATTTTAACTATTTTAAGGTGCAGCTATTCTAAGGGATATATTTCCTACAAAAGAAAGCTCATCAATAAATACAACAAGGTCAACTAGTGCATTCGTATGAATAGATGTTAGTGGGCACAAGAAACCATAATAAGAAAAAAATGAAACTACAACCTATGCATTGAAAAAGCACCATAATTGATCTAATGACAACTTTAAAAAGATTTGTTTTGAAAAAGTAAGTAATAAATTCATTCAAAGGTGAAAACTACAGAGTGTGTCGGATCCCGTTTCCGGAACCCAACTGTCCCGAAGAATGAGCCCTGCTGTGACCCATTCCCGGAACCTGAGGCTTTCTGAACTCAACTGTTAACTGAACTTGGCTCATCTTGCTGACTAAACTGGACTTGCTCTGGTCCCATTGATGTCGGAT
>JANZLC010045834.1:0-16017 GCA_026413385.1 Erythroxylum gracilipes
CTTGGTAAAGAAATATTGATTCTTAGATAATTGCATTCCTTAAAGCATGTACTTACTTTTGGGATTTATTTTTAAGTTTAGGGTTAAAGGGTTAGAGTATTAAGGTTTAGTTTTTATAGTTTAGGTCTTAGGATTTAGATATTAGAATATAGGATATAGGATATAGGATATCGGATATAGGATATAGGATGTAGGATATAGGCTATAGTATTTAGTATTAAAGTTTGATGTTTAGGTTTATAATATAGGTTGTAGGTTGTAAGTTGTTGGTCTTAGGTATTAGGTATTAGGATTTAGGGTTTAGTTTTTATGATTAAAGTTTAAGGTTTAGGTTACAGATTATAAGTTATAGGTCGTAGGTATTAGGATTTAGGATTTAATGTTTAGTATTTAAGTTTAAGTTTAAGGTTTAGGATTTGGTTGTATTTGTTAAGTTCACCTTTTATAGAGCATGTTGCAATTAATATTTTAGTATGATTATGTGCTTTCTTGACTAATTAATATCTTTTACCTTTGTTTGTCGTAATGATTGTGTCTACTTGCTTTAATCTCTAATTTTTAAAGTTCATAAAATTTGATTTTTTTTATTTGTCAATATTGAGCACAACTAGAGGTGTCGTAAGTACAATTGTAGGTGTTCTTGTCTTTGAAAAGGGAATTGGTTTCTACCAACGCCTAGCAATGGCCATCCTTAAAAAATATAATCTAACAACTCCAAGGATTTTGGTAAGTGTAAATATTGTATTCTACTTTGCACATAACCTTTGGTTCAGTATTGTAATAATTTTTACCTACTGTTTGTCGCAGAAGACGACTCCGTTGATGATGACAATGGCTGGATTTGGCGGAATTGATAGAGGTGGTATGAAGGTAACCATTTTTTGTCTTGCTTGGTAAAGAAATATTGATTCTTAGATAATTGCATTTCTTAATGCATGTACTTACTTTTGGGATTTATTTTTAAGTTTAGTGTTAAAGGGTTAGAGTATTAAGGTTTAGGTTTTGTAGTTTAGGTCTTAGGATTTAGATATTAGGATATAAGATATAGGATATAGGATATAAGATGCAGGATTTAGGATTTAGGATTAAAGTTTGAGGTTTAGGTTTAGAACGTAGGTTGTAGGTTATAGGTCGTGGGTATTAGGATTTAGGTATTAGGTATTAGGTATTAGGATTTAGGATTTAGGATTTAATATTTAGTATTTAAGTTTAAGTTTAAGGTTTAGGTTTTGGTTGTATTTGTTAAGTTCACCTTTTAAAAAGCTTATTGCAATTAATATTTTAGTATGATTATGTGCTTTCCTGTCTAATTAATATCTTTTACCTTTTTTTGTCGTAATGCATGCATATACTTGTTTTAATCTCTAATTTTTGAAGTTCATAAATTTTGATTTCTTTTTTGATTTGTCAATATCGAGCAGAACTGGAGCTGCTGTAAGTACAATTGTAGGTGTTCTTATCTCTGAAAGAGAAATTGGTTTCTACTAGCGACTAGCAATGACCATCTTTGAAAAATGTAATCAAACAACTCCAAGGATTTTGATAAGTGTAATTATAATATTTTACTATACACAGAACCTTTACTTCAATATTGTAATTATTTTTACCTACTGTTTGTTGCAGAAGACTGACTTCGTTGATGATGACAATGGCTAGATTTGTCAAATTTGATAGAGATGGTATGAAGGTAACCTTTTTTTTTGTAATGCTTGGTTAACAAATATTGACTCTTAGATAATTGCATTCCTTAAAGCATGTACTTAATTTTGGGATTTATTTTTAAGTTTAGGGTTAAAGGTTAGAGTATTAAGATTTAGGTTTTATAGTTTAGGTTTTAGGATTTAGATATTAAGATTTAGGATATTGGATATAAAATATAGGATATAGGATATAGTTTTTAGGATTAAAGTTTAAGGTTTAAGTTTAGGTTTAGGATTTAGGATTTAGGATGTAGGATATAAGATATAGGATATAGGATGTAGGGTATAGGATGTAGGACATAGGATATGGTATTTAGGATTAAAGTTTGAGGTTTTGGTTTAGAACATAGGTTGTAGCTTATAGGCTTTAGGTTTAGGATTTGGTTGTATTTGTCAAGTTCTCATTTTATAAAGCATGTTGAAATTAATATTTTAGTATGATTATGTGCTTTCTTGACTAATTAATATCTTTTACCTTTTTTTTTCGTAATGCATGTGTATACTTGCTTTAATATCTAATTTTTGAAATTCATGAATTTTGATTTTTGTTTTGATTTGTCAATATCGAGCACAACTGGAGGTGTTGTAAGTACAATTTTAGGATTTAATGTTTAGTATTTAAGTTTAAGTTTAAGGTTTTGGATTTGATTGTATTTGTTAAGTTCACCTTTTATAAAGCATGATGCAAATAATATTTTGGTTCGATTATGTGCTTTGTTGACTAATTAATATCTTAGTAAGATTTCGTGCCGCTATTTTGGTTTTACTCTTTTGATGTGGGTTGGTGGAAGCGTCCACATTAAGGTGGGGGTTTCTTAGTTCTAGGGTGTTGTACACTATGTAAATGTTTTAATTCCACCGTGGAACTCTTATTACTTTGTTTGCAGATTAAGTTTGATACTTGCTAATCTTTGGGGTTAGCTATATTTGATAACAAGAAAATTAATCTCGTTAAAAACCAGTCACTTTTTGTGAGTTATAAGTTTGACTTTTTGTAAGTTTAATAATTTGTAAATTTAATTCAAACTGTCTTTTTTTCCTTCCATTTTTATTTTGGAAGGAAATGGTTTATATTATACATGATCCTTAATATAGAAATGGTTTTTAATTTACTAATGTATCTTTAATTTTGATACAAAAAGGCGTTATGTGGGTTAAATAGTTTACTTAATATTATACAGGAAATGGTTTATAATTCTCTATCCTTTCCAGGTGTCACTGTTGTATTTATTTTGATTTGCGCCTAGATCCTTAATGGCATTTTTAAAATTAAAAAAAAATTGTAATATGATCTCGATTGTATATTTGATAGTATATGGTATTTTGCTAATAATTGTTTTGCTCATATTTCTAACTTTATGTGAAAACATAAGAGTGAGAGATAGAGTCAAGCAAACACAGAAAATGAAATATATTTTCAAAATTTTTTAACTTCAAAATAAATTTTTGTCCTCTTTTTTTCATAAATTTTATTAATTGATTATTTTTCATAGAGAAAATTTTCTATTTAAATTTATCCATTTTAAAGTAAAAATATTTTATGACTGTTTCCTTAAAGTATTTTTCACGATATTCTTCTTTTTAGCTTTTTACTGTCTATGATTTGGTATCTCTTTGGTGCAATGTATATTAATATATGAGATGATATTATATACTCTTTAAGTTAACATCTTCATTTGTTAATCTTTATAGTATTTATATATATAAATGATATATATAAATTTGGGCAGATAAAATAAAAACAATTTTAAATGATAGTTATTATATATATACATATGTACAAAAATAAGGTATTGTAGTATTAGGACTGTGGTAGTAACAAGTCCTTTTTTGACATTCCGTAACCAAAACGCTTGGAGTTCCAAGCATATCAGGATAAGTCAGGGTCAAAACATAGGCGATCCATTTTTTGGTAGCTTGAGCACAATTATAACCTAACTAGGTCAAAATAAAGTTATTTTTATTCAAAATTAGCTTAAATCGATTCAAATTGTTCTAACTCGGTTGACCTTTTTAAATTCAAACCTGATTTAAAATTTAGCAAAATTGAATTTGGCCGCAAAATTTATTTTGTCAACCATTGTAACTCCTTTTAGTGTTGTAAGTAATTAGCTTATAACATCAAAGTTAGGTCATTTTGAATTGCTAGTACATGTATAGGAACTTCTTGAAAAATTATTTACTTTTTTTAATACGTTTGGGAGATAAGGGATTACTCATTTATTTGTTTTATATATTAAAAAAATCCTAGGAAGTTGCCAAATGATAAAATTAAAAATTTCTTATTTAGTAATAATGATTACTAGATGATGTGTAGTAATAGGAATGTGGTCGTCAGTGGCAAGTTCGTTCCCCAAATTTCTCCAACCTAAACGTTTAGTTCCAAACTTGATTAAGCACATATGATTGATAGAAGAAGAGTTACCTTATAGTAGGATTATGAAGAAAGTGCTTGTAAGCTTGCCCGAAACATTTAAGACAAAAATTTCATCTTTAGAGGATTTAAGAGATATCAATCAAATTATCTTGTCTGAATTAATCAATGCCTTATATGCTCAGGAGCAAATAAAAATGTTGAGAAAAGAAAGAACTCAACAGGTAGTTGAAGGGGCTTATCTAGCAAAGGTCTCATCTTCACAAGGAAAAGCTCAATCTTAATATGATATTTGTAAGAAGCCTGGTTATAATGAAGACAATTGTTGGCACAAGGATAAGCTTTAGTGTTTCAAGTGCAAAAAGTTACGGCATATACAAAGGATTTGCAAAAATAAGACTAAATAAAGTGTCAATTTCGCACAAGTTATTAAAGAAGAAGAAAATTTGTTTTAATATTGGTAAGAAGCACATCAAGAAGTAATTTTTAGAGAGAAGTGCTCTAACTATTGAAAGGTGACTGGGAAGTGCATAAGCAGGTTCAAGAAGTCTTACAACTTTGAATCAAGAGGAAATATTAGAGAATAATTCAAAGTTGATAAAAATGTGGTCCTATTAATTTTTTCTAAGTTATCTAAGTTTGTTTAAATTGTTTACTTTATGTTAAGTATTTAAATTTTTAAATTTTGATTTGTTTGGTTAATTTCTACCGCGATATTAGCTAAGTTTGTTACTTTATTGCCTATATATTTAGGCCTTCATCTTCAATAGAAACTGCCCCTATAAGTAAATTGCCTTTTGCATTACCTCTTTTTAACTCTATTTTTTTGAGTTAATTTCTAATTCTAAAATCTAACAAAAAAAAAGGCCTTACTTGGAATGTGACCCTGGTGCAACTTCAGGGGTTTCTCCATTCCTTCAGTGTGATCCTTTTTTCTGTCACAGATTAAAGATCAAGTGTTACCAAGAAAGACCTCTGAATTTCAATGTAAAGCGCACCATATACATTTACTTTACGAATCTTCTTATCACGAGGAGCTTCAACTGAAATTTCACCCATTAGTTCAATTTTAAAGAATGATGGATCAGTGTGTGGTGGAGCTTGGAACTCCTTATAGGAGTCCATCACAAAGCGAAGCAGGCCACCACGAGTAATGACACTGTGTTCTGTGTGCAAATTAGGATGAAACTTTTCCTACATAATTTAATTTATGGATAATAATCTCAAACGTATAGAAGAATTTACTTTTGTGTATATCGATGACATTATTATTTATTCAAATCAAGATAAAGTGGATCATTTAAAAAAGGTTAAATTAGTTCTTCGTCGTTGTCAAGATAAAGGATTAATTTTAAGCTAAAAGAAAGTAAGATTAGCACAACAAAATATAGACTATTTAGGAATTGAATTTCAAAATGGATATTTGAAATTACAACCTAATATACTCAATAAAATTCAACAACTTCCTAATCAATTAATCAATAAAACTTATGTGCAACAATTTCTAGGTATTTTAAATTATATTTCAGATCAAGGATTTTTTTAAGGATTTAGCAAAAGAAAGAAAACATTTACAACTTAAATGCAGTACAAAATCACAATGGAATTGGACTTATGCAGATACTCAAGCTGTCCAAAAATTAAAGGCATTGTGTAAGGATTTACCTGTTTTATATAATTATCTTTCCAAGGATACATTACTGGTACAAATTGATGCCAGCATGGATGCATGGGCAATATGCCTTTTGGCAAAACCACCCAATCAAAATAACTATTTACTTTGCAAGTATATAAATGGGACTTTCAATCCCACTGAATTTAAGTATCTAATTCATGAAAAGGAAACATTAGCCTGCCTCAAAACTTTGAGAAAATGATGCATTGATCTATTACCAATTGAATTTACTATATAGACAGACTCCAAGTTTTTATGTGGATTCATTCAGTAAAATATAAAAACCAATTATAATTAGGGTCGCCTCATCTGATGACAACTCGAACTTAATCAGTATCAATTTAATGTTCAATATATCAAACCTACTGACAATTTTCTTGCAGATATTTTAACCAAATAATGGAAGCATTATTATTAAATCTAGAAGAAGCAATATCTCAGAAGGAAGTAGAATTGATCAATTTACAACAAGTTGGTACAGTCACTAAGGAATTGAATCAACTAAGATCTACCGTTCAAGTATTAAAACATACCACAAAGAACCAAGCATCAGTACCACAGTTCCTATAACCATCACTGCTTCTACCACCATTCCATTAATCACTCCTCAACAAATTACCCAAACTCAAACACCATCTGTTTAACCAAATAATCAACCTGAGTCAAGTAGAAAAAAGGATGCAGCAGAATCTAAAACCTATATTATATACAATGGACCTATGGAAGGAATTTACGACAAATGGCATAAAGCAGCTGTATATATCACAGGCGCTCTGGTATATTACACAAAAGTTTTTCTACAAGAGTATATTGAAAGGAAAAAAGTTTAGTTGTCATATGCGTATATGTATTGGAAAATGCTTGTTGGTCATGTGTATGTATATATATAGGAAAAGTTTGTTGGCCATATATATATATATATACACACGACAATGAAACTTTTCCTACATAATTTATGGATAATAATATCAAAGGTTTAGAAGAATTTACTTTTGTGTATATTAATGACATTATTATTTATTCAAATCAAGATAAAAAGAATCATTTAAAAAAGGTTAAATTAGTTCTTCAACGTTGTCAAGACAAAGGATTAATTTTAAGCAAAAAGAAAGTAAGATTAGCACAACAAAATATAGAATATTTAGGAATTGAATTTCAAATTGGATATTTGAAATTACAACCTAATATACTCAATAAAATTTAACAATATCCTAATCAATTAATCAATAGAACTTATGTGCAATAGTTTCTAAGTATTTTAAATTATATTTCAGATTAAGGATTTTTTAAGGATTTAGCAAAAGAAAGAAAACATTTATAACTTAAATGCAGATACTCAAGCTGTCTAAACATTAAGGCTCCGTTTGGTTGGCGTGAAAGTAAAGTTAATCTAGAATCTAATTCTTTGGAAAATAAATCTATAAGAAAGTAAAGATATTTACATGTTTGGATACATATAAGAATTTTAATAGAAAAGTTGGTAAATTTTTATTATAATGTTTGGCATACAACAGCATTTTTTAGAATGTAATTTAATTTTAACTTAATTTTTCAATTATAACCTTTTTACAAACAAAACAAAAATCAAATTAAAAAGAACTTTCTAGGTGAATCATTTTCTGCGAGCCTTTGCCGATTCGTCGCTGCACATCTCAATCCATTTTCTCGGCATCCAAACTGAGCGTTTCCCACTTTCATCAAGTCCATGACCTCCGGCCGATTTACGGCCACCGCTTCTTCACGCCCCCAGATAATTTTGTACCTTTAGGACAGTTTGAAGGACCTAAATAAGGTGATCTTGCTGGTATACGATGTGATCATCGAACAGATAATCCCTTTTTTGGCTCAAATAATTACGCCTTTCTTACCTCTTTCAATTACCCAGTTATCACCTCTTTTAATTACCCAATTATCACTTCTTTTAATTACCCAGTTAACACAGATTCATCTCATCGTATACTTCCAAAAAGCTTTAAGAAAAAAGAGGATAGGCCCCCTTCAACAATACAGTGGACACGCAAATTTGAACACTAGAGCTGATAGGAGGAAGAAGAGGTTGTCTTACACAGATCTGAGAGCATATTTACGCTTTATTATTTTCTCAGCCACCAAGAACAACATATAAACAACCAACACTAATGCTCTGCAACAACATATTTTCTGCGCAGAGAACGTTGAAATCTTCGATATTACACAGATACAACAATGGAAAATAAATATGACAAGACACTTACCGGAGGGCGACAGGAAGAGATGTGCAGTCTAGGGAGGTTTAGAGATTTGTATTATGCTTTTCGTACTAACGGCAGAAGAACAAGAATGTTCGAAGAGGTGGTTGTGATTTTAAGAAAGAGTTGACGTAGAATAAAAATAGTTGATGAAGAGGTAGTGTTTTAATAAAAGAGTTGCGATGAAGAGGTATTGTTTTAATAAAAGGGTTGTTTAAGAGTTGGGAGCAAAAGAAGGTTAAATTGAACAGTATAATTTTTAGATTAAATTTTTGAGGAAAGTAATCTAAATATTAAGGAGGTGTTGGTATTTAGAATTCCAAGAAAGTGGTACTATTTTTCCTAAATTAGAAAAGTTTTTATTTTCCTAACAACCCAAAAAAACAAACCGAACATAATAATTTAAATTTTGAGAAAAAGATTACTTTCCTGATCAACATTCCGTGCCAACCAAACAGGACCTAAAGGCATTGTGTAAGGATTTACCTGTTTTATATAATTATCTTTCCAAAGATACATTACTGGTACAAATTGATGCCAGCATGGATATATAGGCAGGATGCCTTTTGGCAAAACCACCCAATCAAAAGAACTATTTACTTTACAAGTATATAAATGGGACTTTCAATCTCATTGAATTCAAGTCTCTAATTCATGAAAAAGAAACATTAGCCTGTCTTAAAATTTTGAGAAAATGGAGCATTGATCTATTACAATTGACTTCACTACACAGATAGACTCTAAGTATTTATGTGGATTCATTCGGTACAATATAAAAACCAATTATAATCAGGGTCGCCTCATCCGATGGCAACTCAAACTTAATCAGTATCAATTTAATGTTTAATATATCAAATCTACTGACAATTTTCTTGCAAATATTTTAACCATAGAATGGAAGCATTATTATTAAATCTAGAAGAAGCAATATCTCATAAGGACGTAGAATTGATCAATTATCAACAATAAGTTGGTACAGTCACTAAGGAATTGAATCAACTAAGATCTACCGTTCAAGTATTTAAACAAACCACAAAGAACCAAGCATCAGTTACCACTGTTCCCACAACCATCACTGCTTCTACCACTATTCCATAATCACTACTCAACAAATTACCCAAACTCAAACACCATCTGTTCAACCAAATAATCAACCTGAGTCATAGAGAAAAAAGGATGCAGCAGAATCTAAAACTTATGTTATATACAATGGACCTATGGCAGGAATTTATGACGAATGGCATAAAGCAGCTGTATATATCACAGGCCGCTCAGGTATATTACACAAAAGTTTTTCTACAAGAGCTGAAGCTGAAAAAGCTTTAGCAGATTTTAGAATACCTGTCTTGAAGCCACAATACAAGCAAGTATTAGAAACACTTAGCCCTCCAACCACTATGAAATCTCTTGGAAAACCCATAAATATGGACCGAATAAATTCTATCCCTACAAAAACTTTGCAAGTAAAATCCCATGAACTCACCTCTGAAATGTTTTACGTCTGTTTTTAATCACTAAACACATGGACCAAAGACCAAAAAATATTTCAATATTATCCACAAAACCGTGGCAAATATGAACCCAAAGCAATTATTCTTCCTGAAGCAGACCCTTTAATCATTTATCTCTTCTTTCAGAGTGGACTTATAGATACCTTTTATCTAACCAATTTATACATTCTATCCAAATTTTCTGTCGGATTTATCCAAGCAGTCAAAATTTATAAGGATCGATTTGCAAAGGAAAGAGAAATATTCATCAAAAATTTTAGCAGCTACCCCATATTCAATGAAAATGATTCACTCAAGGATGTAGAAATCAAACTATCCAGAATTTCTTTTCTCAACATTGGAATTAGCAATGACATTTATCTAGGTATTGATGAACTACCATAGCACACATTTGAAGGGGATTTAATCAATTAATTCAATCTCCATTGCATTGAAGGAGTTTTTATTCAAGGAATCAGAATTACTTCTGAATCAAATATTAAAATCAATTACAAAGGAGTCAATCAAGTCATGATTTCAACATATAAGTCAGCAATTACCCCCGACGCATTCCAGATCATCAAACAATTTTTAGTTCCATTTATCACTATGGAAGTAATTTTCACTGATCTTTCTACCTCGTGGACATATGCGATTTGTAACAATTACAACGACATCCTCAACACCAATGCAAGTACTGCCCCTCAACCACAAAAGCAGCATCAAATACTCCAGCAGAACCAGATTCAGAATCAATTAAAGCAATTATTAAGGAATAAGACAAACAGAATACGTAATCAGCCTCATGTAAGCCCCCTTTCTTTTGTAAAATTATGTAAATTATTGTACGACGTCTTGTTTTTGCTTTTACCTTATAGCTTTTTGTTTTTACTTATGGTAGATTCCCTTCCCTTACTTTATCTCTTTTTCAAAATTTAGCTTTTACCTTCACGTTAGAATCTTTTGCTTTTGCCGGCCACCAATGTTTTGTTCTTTCTATCTCTCCTCTTCTGTACAATGTACGCTTGAGCATTTGCTCAGATATGAAATAAAAATTTGTCTCTTTCTTACCTGAAATACTCTCCTCCCTTGCCTAGTATTAGCATCTTAAGGAAACGAAAAAGGTATGAATTTCAGAATGCTTATTTCGTCAGTCAAGTATTCAATTATTCAATATTTTAGTTATTACCTTATTTAACCTTCATTCATCTCATTAAACCATTTGCAATGACTTATTTTCAACAAAAAGCTGAGCTTAAAGAATTAATCCAGTATAGTTATTGGTGTAGCAATATCCATGATAAACAACTAGCTAGATATCAAGAACGTTTAAAACAAGCAGAACTCACTAACAATGCTAATAGACAATATGAATGTATCCAGATCATTAATCTCATAAAACAACTTCAATCTATCAACAAAGAAAATAGAAAGGATTATATTAAACGAATTAATCAGCTTATAGACTAACTAGATTTTATTTTATACTTTTCAAATATGAGATCCTATTTCGAACAAAAGTAGTTTATTAAAGAATTAATCAAGATTACCTATGAAAGAGAAGACGGTTTAGATAGAATGCTTCAAAGATATCATGCATACAACAAGAAGGCTCATAATTCTAGACATGCAGCTCGATATAGCGAGATGTTTAATACAGCTCAAATGATTGCATATATCAATAATCTCAAAGCAATGAATATTCAGCTTAGGAAAAAACATATTAAGGAAATAAGTAGACTTATAGACTAAGCCTGCACTTTGTACTTCGATCAGTTTGTACTCAATAAAATGAATTTCTTTTTCATATTAGCATGCATTTTACTTTCAGTATTATTTGCAAAAATTTTTCTTAAGTTTATTGAGATATGCTATTTTGTATTCAATCCAACTACTATTATTAGTTTCTTACAAACAATATATCATCTTGGTCTTAATTAGAATCTAAGAAGATATTTATATATAGAAAGTTTATTATTTATTGATAATTTTCTTGACTGGTTTATCCATAACCCGCAAGAAATTAGCCAGATTCTATATAATCAAAATAGAAAAAGAAAAAGAGATTAAACAGATGCTATAATGTCACACATTTGCTCTATTTGTGCTCAATTAACAGATTGTTCTATTTGTAATCAACTAATCGATCATATACAATTCATTGAAAGATTAAAAGATCAATATTATGATGAATTCAAATATTGGGAAAATTGATATAATTATGTTCGATTTATGATATCTAATCTTAGAGATATACAACCTATCAAGGAAAACTTAGATTTAGCTCTCAATATGTATCAGTTTTATACACAACAATTAAATCACTTTGAAAGAACATTACATAATCATCGAATAACTACACCTTTTCATCAACATGACTAATCAAGATCAAAATAAATTAGATGTAGATAATTTAGAATTATCAGAATCAACAGGAACTTTTTATATAAATACAGTATTATTTAATGAAAAAAAATCTCTAAAGCTCAATTAAATTTAAAGGCAGGACAAGATATTCAATCATCACTTTTTAAAAATATGTTAAATAGGAAAAATAGTGCATGAAACACCTATTAGGATGGATCAATGTAATGGACACATTCGAATTAGTTTAATTGATCAAGAACAAATTTCAAAACAATTACAAAAAATACTTGAAGATAAAAGATCAAAAATTGGTTATATTCATTTATCAACTATACAAATTTTATTAAAATCTACATTCCAAGAAGGAATATATTCACCTATAAGAATGGCAATAGTAGATGAAATAATGAACAATTTAAATGATCAAATTATAGGCATGATGAATGGAAATTTAGCATATGGAAAAATCAAATTTAACACTCGGTTAAAATTAGGAATTCCTCTTAAATCACCTAATTTAGATGATACAATTACGATAGCATATAAATTCTACAAAGAAGATTTAATGACTCAAGGACAATACCCCTTTTCTATAACATATCAAATAAGTTATGCACTAACAAACTCTCACCATAGTATAGAATTCAAAAACATAGATAAAATATATCTAAATCAATTACTCAATGATGTTGCAAAAGTAGGAACAAATTTTAGAACTAAAATAAGAACATTACCTGCTATTCAATATCCCATTCAGCTAACTCCATCTATAGTTCGAAGACATTCATTTTCTGAACAACCATCTTCTTCAACATCCAGTTCTCAATTATTAAAATCACGATCTTACAGTTAGCCAAACCAATCCGATTTATAGAATCTGAGAATCATCCAAGACAAAATGTTAAAATTACCGATCCCATTATACCTAGCCAGGTAATAGACAATTCGCTCAAACTAGAAGATATTAAAATCAAATTGCTGATTTAACTACATATATTAAACATACATTATGAGCATTACCCAATATATAAAAGAAATAAACAAACATCAGAAACAATTAGAAAAACAAATTATGAAATTAATATAAGTTCAATCAAAAACTTTACAAATAATTCAACAATTAGTTCAAGACAATAAACAACAGATATCAATTATACAAAGTTTAGAACAACACTTTGACAATAAAGTCATAAATATCACAATAGAAGGATCAAGCGCAAAAGTGGTATAAGAGCTCCAGGTATGGCCCTGGTGCAGCCTCACGTCTCGTGTTCGAGTTCCAGCATAACCACTGGTTCCAGTCAGCGTGAAAGTGCGCAAGCGAAAGCGTGGTGGTTATAGAGGGTTCGAAGTACCCTGACTACAAGCTATAGCTTTTAGTTCAAGTGCTCTTTAGTGACCATGCGTGTATATAGAAAGGAAAAAAGTTTAGTTGTCATATGCGTATATGTATTGGAAAATGCTTGTTGGTCATGTGTATGTATATATGTAGGAAAAGTTTCATTGTCGTGTGTATATTTATAGGAAAAGTTTGTTGGCCATATATATACATATATATATATAAAGAAAAAAAAATTGCTAGCCATGTGTGTATATATATATAGGAAAATATTTGCTGACGATGTGTGTATATATATTAGAAAAAATTTCGCGGCCATACTATATGTATATATATAAGAAAAATATTTGTTGGGCATTTGTGTATATATAAGGGGAAAAAAGTTGTTGACTATGTCTATGTGTCTATATATATGACAAAATTTTCATTGCCACAAGTGTATGTATATTGGAAAACGTTTAGTGACCAATTGTGTATATACATTGGAAAAAATTTAGTGACCACGTGTATAAATATATTGGAAAAAATTTTATTTCCATGTGTGTGAATATATTAGAAAAATTTTGCTAGCCATGTGTGTATATATACATAGTAGGCTTGAGCCTGGGCAAGGGCAAGCAGAACACTTGCCCAAGGTCCACTCTTATAAAAAATAAAATAGGATCCATTCTCCACTCTTAACTCTCATAAATAGCAACAAAAAAGGCTCATTTTTTCTTATTTTGTTCTTTACGAGGGCTTACTCTTGACCTTCATAAATAATAAAAGGAGGCAAAATAAAGGTCCTTGTTAACTTTACTCGTAGGTTATAAAATGTTAAGAATGAGCTCGATACATAGGAAAATCATTTACTAACTATGTGTATAGTTAGTATCCATATCCTTGTCAATGTGTGTATATATATAGAAAAGGGTTTCGTGGCATGCTTGTATATATAAGAAAAATATTTATTAATCACGTATGTTTGTATATATATATAATGTTTGGTGACCACGTGTGTATATATATATAGAAAAAAGTTTCATAATCAGTGTTCCCGCGAGGGGTGGGTGCTTGTTCATGTGTGTGCGTGAGCGTATGTGCGTGGGGGTTTGTGTTGTGTATGTGTGTGCGTGCGTGGGGGGCATGTGTGCGCGCGTGCACGTGTGTAGTTGTGTGCATATGGGTGTGTGCGTGTGCGTGTGCGTGTGCGTGCGCGTGTGCGTGCGTGCATGGGGGTGTGCGCAAGAGATCGAACAAATGATGTATACAATACTTAAGTTATGTTCAAGTTTAGAGAGTTCAGCCTGACTTATAATAGTTTGAATGGACCTAAAATAAAGGAAAAGGTTTAGCTACCAACATTTACCAACTATTATTATTAAATAAGAAGAAATTTATTTTATCATTTGACAATTAGCCCAAGTTTTTGTTTTTTATAAAAAAACAAAGAAGTGACATCCATTCTCCTTAAAAGGAATAAAAATACATAATTAGTTTTTCAAAAAGTTCCTACATATATACCATCAATTCAAATTGACTAAACTTTAATGTTATAAACTAATTATTTGTAATACTAAAAGGACTTGTAATATTAGGGAAAGTCAACTCAATCCAAAATCATTGAGTCAAATCTAAATTGATTAAATTTTGATTCAAATTCAAATTTAGAAATATTAGCCCAACATAAAACAATTTGAATTGACTAATTCAAGTAAAATAATGTTATTTTGAACTTGAGTCAAGAGGGTAAATGAACCTTAACATTCACACTAGTGTGCAAAATAGACTCTAATATTTCACGATGTTCAAAATAAACCTTAATATTTATAAAACGTTTAAAATAAACCCTAATGTTTTGAAAATATTCAAATTGAACCTTTACTATTATCAGTTATGTGCTGACGTGACACAAAATTTAGTCGACGATGTTTTGTTAAATTTTTAATGTGGGACCCACAAAAACTTTTTATAGGTTGCACCTCCAATTTTGACGCACCTCAGTCAATCGTTGCGTTTAATGTTATCCATTAACGCTCCCTCGAGCAATTAGTGTGTTGTCGAGAACGGCCTCCAACTAGCACTCAATCTAGTCTTATATGCTATGTATTTCATCCTGAATTCATCTTCCAAAGTGACAGTAGTATCCACATGTGGTAAGTGTGCTCTATAGAATGGTCCAGGAAGCCCCTATTATAGGAAAACATAAATATTACAAACAGATTCCATGTTCTTGCGATAAGGGTTTTTCACTCTATGCATTTCGAATATGCTTTCCATCCAGAAACAACTAGCAACATGGGATTTGACCAGAGGCTTCAAAAAGTTGGGGAATTCAGGTTCTAGATTTCACTGAACCTCCTCTGTTGTAATCAAAGTGAATGACTTAGTTTCCACAGGAGTGTTGTGATAACGCATGCCTTTGATTCAGTGATAACAGTCAACTCCATGATTTCAAACATAATTTTAGCCATAGAATCTTCTACTGTAATTATATTTCCATGTTTATACTTTCATTTCGTGTATAAATAGTTGTACAAATCGCTTATACAAAATATACAAAAACAACACAATTCTTCTTCATCTATCTTTCATGGTATCAAAGCCCACAATCTAGTTCTCTTCCCAAACACTTCCGACAATTACATAGCTCATATCTTTCCAGTTTTCAAACCATCATTTTTTTTCTTCCTTTCTTCTTTCTGCAACCACAGCATCAATGATACGCCACAGCATATACATTCTATTCAACATAATTATCATACACACCAAACTCATCACTTGCCAATGGCCACACAACACACAGAACCAACACTATCGCCCTTCCCTCTTCAAAACATTACCAACTTCATAACTACAACATTG
>JANZLC010045953.1:0-15990 GCA_026413385.1 Erythroxylum gracilipes
TTTTCTTCTTCGTATAAGCTTTCGTCTGCTTTTCTTCTTCGTATAAGCTTTCGTCTGCTTTTCTTCTTCGTATAAGCTTTCATCTGCTTTTTGTAAAGCTTCCGTCTGCTTTTCTTCTTCGCATAAGCTTTCATCTGCTTTTCTTCTAGACTTCCTTTTTTTTTGTCATCAAAATCATTCAATTCGTAAAGTCAATTTTTGACTTAACAAACATATCCATTTAACCATCAATACAAAACACTCAATTTATGCAATATACTTGGCAATTCAAAGATGCAATGCACAAACAAATGGTTCGAGAGTTTCGTGGAACAAAACGGCTAAATCGAAGTTTAAACAGTGAACAAAACGAGTCCATTTTCTGGTCTCGTGAGCCACAAACGGACAGCCGGGAGAAGGCTTTATGTCAACGTGAACATGACTAACGAAACTTTCCTCTCTCGCCCAAACAAGAGCACATAATCATGCTTAAATCAATTTATCGAATGCTCATACTTTCGGGCTTTTCTATCTTTTCATTCATTCAAAATGCCATGACATGTTTCAATGGCATAACTTGATCATTATTCATAAATCGCAATACATTTTCAATAATCACAATAATTTATTATCAAGCAAGTTAAAAATACAATACACATGCATTTTTTCATATTCACAACAATTAAAATTTAATCAATTAAGCATATACACACATGAGCAAATTCTTTAAATAATTTAAAAGCAAAGTAATTGAAATCATTTAGTCATTTGATTCAAAAACTAACTTTTATTTCTTGATTTCGAAAAAAAAGCTTAGTGGCTCATTACTCAATCATAAACATGAAACCCACCTTATTTCCTTGCTTATACTTGTTCAAAATGCATCCCCTCATGCTCCTCTTGCTTTTCTTAATCTCCTTCATCAATGGCAAAAATCCCTAATCAATAGGAATTCAAATTGGATAACCCATAACACATAATCACAAAATTGATCTTAGAAACCTTAAACCCATACAGTTCTTAAGCTATCTAAACCAAAACCCTTTCAAAAATCCAACAAATAAAAAATGCCCTTACCTTAATCCTTCACCAAATGAAGAGTTTCTTGGCTTGAATGGAAGCTCTCATGCTCCTCTTCCTTTTTCCTTCATGAATCAACTCACAATCCTTCTTGAAAACCAAGAAAAATCAAGACCTAGCTTCTTTTCTTCTTTCTTCTTTCTCTCCACCGAAATCTCCCTCTCTTCTCTCTTTTCATGTTCTTTCCTTCTAATTTCGTGCTCCTCCTTCCTAAAATGCAAGCCTACTTGTCATATTTACAACTTTGCCATTAATGAGTAGAAAAAGTCCAATTTACCCTTATATGTAAGCCTTGTAACTTAAATGGCTTAAGTGACCTTCCAATTTTTCCCCTCATGTAATTCTTACAAATTTAATTCAGTTTAATCCATGTCAGAAAGTCTTACTCACATTAACATGCTAATTAATTCCACAAAATAATATAATATAGCAAAGCCTCAAAATTCATTGCCTAACTCCTTCCAAAATCAAGAATTTTTTTTCTAATCATCAAATTGAAGGAATTTGCTAACACTCCTTATAGGGAAATGTTCTTCATTGTCTCAAGTTTCTAATGACACCAAAATCATTCAATTTGGTTAAGTAATTTAAAAGTTATGGCCCAAAAACTTTCAAACTATTACTAGACTGAGACTGAACACTAACCCAAATTCACTCCAGAAATTGAAAGTCTTAAGGACTGAATTGAAATTTGATTCCTTTAGATAACCTGTAGCTACATGTCTCTAGTTTAATTAGGGATAAGAATCACCTTATTTGGATCTCTACATATCAAGATATCACGAAAATACTGAAGTATGTTCAGACTTTTTCAACCAATCCTCTCACTTTGATTCAATCCATCTTTTTCAAATTAATACCAAAAGCTCTAAATTTTCATGGAGAGATAGAGGAATGTCTTAGAAATCCAATGCTTCAAAGCATGCCTTCACCCCAAAAAATTATGAAAAAATAAGTTTGATAAAATAATGAAGAAGTTCAACATCCTTAATAAGATATTGTTAAGGTTCCCTGATGATAATATGTATATATTTTATCCTAAACATGATAAGGTACGATTATAATATAATGCCTTCAAGCGTGAACTTTGATTCCCTCTCAATCTATTTATCTAAAATATGCTAACTACGAAAAGTCTAAACCCTAGTCATTTGTACCCACTTTCTTGGAGTTTTTAATGGGGTTCATCATTCTTAGTCATATAAAGGAAGTTCCCCCTAACTTTAAGTTATTCAAGTTCATACATTTTTGTAAGAATGTGGGGACATACAATGGGTTGCACTTTTAGAGAGAAATTTTGTCTTCTTTTCTAACCCAACAACTGATAGACATTTAAAGTTATTTAGAAAGGTTTAGATGAGAGATTTCTCTAATGGGATAAAGGTAACACATCCCTAAAAAGGTTTAGATGAGAGATTTCTCTAATGGGATAAAGGTAACACATCCCTGAAATTCCTATCATAGAGACTTGTAGATCTTAAATGAAAAAAGACAAATCAAGTCAAGGATGTTGTAGAGGCGAACATTCATGTTTGTTTCTTTTCTTTATTCTTTATTCTTTATTCATTTTTAGATATTTTACTAACATCCTTTTTGTAGTTTATTGGATCCATAATATCAACAATTATGTTAATTAAGGCCAAGGTAGTGAAGGAGAGAGGTAAGCCAATGTCATATCTTAGGGAGAGGAAGAAGATAAGAATGATGCATAACAAAGAGGTCATTACAGTTGAGCTAATTCTCCTTGCTACCTCCATCCCTGAAATATTTCTTTGATCTTCTTGACAGATGTAGAATGTGGTCACTTTTTTTCTAAAGAGGCTTATATTAAATGAATAGTTTTTCTTACCCAAGTTTAATATAAAGAAGAGTAATAAATTTTTTTAGTAAGGTTAAAAGTGGGTCTAAGCTAGTCCATCAGATGGTTCTCCCTAGGGATAGGCAAAGTGTAGGATCTATTATCATTCATGTTTATGTCTTTGATGAGAGTATCTTTCTAAGGTAATATGTACTTATGTTTATAACTTTTTTTCCAAACCTGACATTGTATTTTGTTTCTCAGGATATCACCTTGATTATAGTTGACTTCAAAAAGTAGGCTAATAACTTGGAAAGACTATCAAAGAGAAAGGAAAAAAAAAGAGAATGCAATCATGAAGGTTTGTAGATATCTTAATTAAGATGTTTAAGGAAGAGTAGGCTATGGAGGAATACTTGTTTAAGCATCTCAATGACCTTGAAAAGGAGGTGGTACAACTGAAATGTAAGGTAATCATAATGACCTTGAAAATGAGGTGGTACTATTGAAAGGTAAGGAATAATTATTTAAGTGTCTCAATGACCTTAAAAAGACTTTAAGTTCTAATTCTTTCAATAATTGAAGCCATGGTATTCTCATAAACACTGATATGGTATGTTTTAAAACTTCTATGAAAGTGACGTAAAAAATGTACCCAGACATGTCATTGCAAACCTAGATATTGGTGATGCATTTGATGATGTTGAGTCCACTTAGACCGCGGAGCCTAACGAGTTATGCAATGTTGATGGCAAAGTTAAGGTCAACAGTCCTACTAATGGAGATTTACCTAACTTTAAGGAGGCCAACCTTGCTTACTCTAATGGTGCACCCTTTTCTATTTAGGTAATTAGTTTATTTTCCTTTTTCATTTCCCTTTGTATGCATGTGTAGATATATGGATGCTATATGTATGTTTAGTCCTTTAATTTTTGTTTATGAAATTTCTATTTAGTTTATATTGCAATTGTGATTTTTTAATAATTTCATAACTATAATGAATATGACAAGTATATAGAGTATATCACCGATGCCTTAATCAATTTTTGGATGGTATAAATGCGCAAGTATGTGGAGTTTAGCTTTAATGCCTTAATCAATTTCAGATGAAACGAATATATCAATGTTACAAAGTTTATCTCCATTGCCTTAGTGAAATTTTAAATTTAACTTGTCAATAATAAGATTAAGAGTCTAACTCTATTACTTTAGTAAAAATTTAAAATTTCCATATATCAATAATAGAGTTATAGAGTCTAGTTCCATTACCTTAACTAAAATTTAAAACTTTAATTTATTAGTAACAAGGTTTTGGAATCTAACTAATAAGGTTTTAGAATCTAACTCTAATATCTTTTTTTATTTTCATTAAGATTGGAGCCTAGTAATTGTATAAACTTGTAAAATAGAAAGAATGGTAAAAAAACATGTTAGGTTGTGAAATTGAACGTGCTTTGATGCTTAAACCTAATCATAAATAAAGAATATAACTTTAGGGATTTCACTGAGTTTTATTTTCCATACTTTTTTGGTGGATATTATAACCTTAATATATTGATCTAATAAATGTAAGTTGAATGGGATAGTGATTATATCTTTGTAAGATAACAATTTTATCTTTATGATAATTATAATCACAATAAGCCTTTAAAGTTGTTATACATTCTTATTTGGTTTGTATATACATTATATACATTATATAATTATAAATAATTTTCATGGTTATGAGCCTTCTTTATATACATTATAAGACTAGTATTAAACACTTAAAGTATTAAGTTATCTGGCTATTTCCTTTAGAAAGCTTTGTTTATCAAATTTTAGGGGCTGAAAAGAAGGGCCTTCAGTCTAGTGATTAACCTAAGAGTTAGTTTTTCTCATATATCGAAGGCTCGTGGCCTTTAGGTTTTGTGAAACATTGAGGTGAAAATCACACCTTTGGCCTTTTTTTAACTAGAGGAAGTGATACTCTCCTTGTGTACTTCAAAAGTAAAGTTTACATATGATTACAACATTTTTTTGACATTCAAAACCTATAAATATCTTTTTATAATATACTTAAGAGAATAATGTTAAATAAATTTGATAGAAAAAATAAGAAAGAAATAAATTGCAATGAACACGTCAGTTTAGAATATAAGTTTGAAATTATATTAAGAGCCAACTTCTATACAAAGTCATGCAATGTTATCATATTTGATAAGTCCTTTATCACTTGAACCACAATCGGTTAGTGGGAGAAGCTCCCTCCTTTATCTAACATCATAATTTCTCTCTTAATTCCTGGCCTTACTTCTGCCTGTCCTCAACTTAAAACCATCTTTTCTTAAAACCATCTTCTAATATCCATTTTTACCTTATCGCTCTTTATTTCCTTTTCCAGGTTCTTATTTCTAACAATTTTTAATCGTTAGAGGTAATGTTATATTTTTCTCCTTTAACTTCCCTTACCAATCCTTAAGACACCAAAGACGACATGACTTCCACTTCTTCCTTAATCCTTGACCTCAAATCAAACTATGATTTCCCATCTCTACAATGTACTTATTCAAATGAGGCAAGGATTATTTTAAAGGAAATACTATTCGATGAAATCGTTTTTATCAAGAAAATCGTTTGGAACAAGGTGTTTAGAGATACATTTACTTTTAGCAAGCTATATTATGTCCCAAATTCTCAAGGTTAAGATCTAGTCACACATCCTAAGGATATTCTCAATATAGATGTAAAGAAATGTCATTCTACACTTGTAGGTTTCTCCCTAGTGAAACACTTGTCCTTCCCACATGTTCAATATAGAGTAAATACCTATTAGAAGTAATATAGACTAGAAAATGTTTTAGGTAGTGAAGAATAATTATTTATATTTATGTTCTTTATAAAAGAGAACGTTGAGAAGATAATAAAGTTGGGTCCTCGACACATTCAAGGAGGCCATTAGTAATCCAAAATTGATGACCTGGACTTTTCTTTGGACAAAGCAATAATGAGGATGATCTTAATTTGGGTTAACTTTCATATAGTCGCCCTCGAGTTTTAGTCCTTAGAAGGCTTGAGATTTATTATTAGCTCTCTTTTTATCAAAAACACTAATAACCTCAAAAGAGTTGGATATTTTCAAATTTGTATCAAGGTGGAACTAAACAAAGAGCTTATTAATTTAATCAAAATTAAAAAGCTAGATGAGTAAGGATACATGATAGACGATTCTATACACATCTCTTATTTATGGAGAATTATGAAAAAGGATTATGTGAAGTCTTAAAACCTAAAGACAAAGAGGTTTTGATAGGCATCAACTCAGTACCACATGAAGAGTTCAAGAAGGAAACTCATAATTGCAATTTCCCTACTCAGTGTCTGTCGAACCCTTATAAGAAACATAAAGATGAAAGCATAACTCTTGACACAATATTTATGGAATTGATTTCAAATAATTATTTAGTAGAAAATATCTAAATAAGATAATTTTATTTTGTTGAAAAAATTAAGATATACTAAATGAAATTGGAGTCACTTTTGAAGTTAAGAAAGAAGGCACTAATCTAGAACTAAATAAAATCTGAAGTTCAAAGAATGCTAATAAAGTTATCTTGGAGATGGAATCTCCTAAGAACTTATAGAATGACCAAATGAGTTCATTTTTAAAAGAAGGAAGTATAGATTATGGCATCAACTTAAATAAATCTAGTAAAGTTGGTCCAAGCACCAACAATAATATAACTTGGAGGAAATCAATGAAGAAGAGAGTTAGAACATCTCTCTTCTTCTGAAGTGATCTTTAAATGCACTTGTATGTTTCAATTTTAAAACTAAGGAGTTAATTCCTCACTTAAAAATGTTGCTTATGAACTTATATTTTTTTCATGTAAAAGGTACAAATTACCCCTTAATATTTCCTAAAAAGTATAAGATAGTCCCTATCATTATCTATCATATCCCATTACACCTTATTGTTTTCAAAATGATACTAATAAGATCCTATATGATAACAAAGTTAAGTCTTTATTAGTTTCTAAGTTTATAAGTCATCAATTTAGCCTATACGATGTTACAACTAGGCAATTTAGATCCCTAGATGTTGCTTTAAATATTAGTTAAAGGTGTTATTTTTACTTTATGTTTTAAAAAAGTTCTAAATAAGTTTCTATCATTATCTTTGTTACCGCTTTTCACTCTATTCAGGATTCAATGAGTATTATTTTAGTAACATTAGGATGTATAGTACCAAATATAAAAATAGGTACTTTTTAGAGTTTTTGTGAAATATTGAGGTGAAAATCACACATTTGGCCTTTTTATTAATGGAGGAAGTGTTATTCTCTTTGTGTTATTTCAAAAGTAAAATATTCAATAATATTAAAAAATTTATTGACATTTAAAACCTATAAATCTCCTTTTCTAATATGCTTAAGAGAATAATTTAAAATAGATTAATAAAAGGAAAATAAAAAAAAAAGAAAAATGAATTGTAATAAACATTTTTCTTTAGAAGAGCATAAGTTTGCAATTGTGTCAGTAGCTAATTTCCTTACAAAGTCATGCAATGATATCATATTTGATAAGCTCTTTACCACTTGAACCATTATGGGTTAATAAGAGAAACTTTCACCTCTATCTAATTTCCTATTTTCCCTACTGATTCCTTAGGTTACTTTTGCTTAACCTAAGCCCAAAAAAATCTTTCAATATCTATTTTTAGCCCACCACTCTTTATTTCCTTTCCCCCCTCTACTTTGGAAATTTTTTATTATTATAGGAAATGTTGTCTTTTTCCCCTTTGATTTCCTATATTAATCCTTAAGATACCAAAGTCAATAAGGTTTCTACTTCTTCTTTGAACCTTTAACTCAACTCAAGTCATGATTTCCTAACTTTGTTGTGAAATGATTCAACTGAGACAAGGATTATTACATAGAAAGACTATCTAACAAATTCACTCTAAACAAGTAATTCTCTTAAAACAAGATGCTTAGAGATCCATTGAAATTTAGCAAGATGCATTATGTTCCAAATTCTTAAGGTTCAAATCTAGTCATACCTCCTAAGGATATTCTCAACATAGGGGTGAAGAAATGGCAATTTGCAATTGTAGGTTTATTCTTAGAGAATACCTATCTTTCCTAGATCTTCAACATTGGGAAAATGCCAAATAGAAGTTGCATAGACCAGAAATTTTTTTAGTTGGCGAAGAATAATTCTTTATCTTTAAGTTCTTCATAAAAGAGAAAGTTGAAAAAATAATAGAGTTGTGTCTTTGGCACATTTAGGGGAGGCCAATGATAGTCTAAAAATGGCAACCTGGACTTTTTTTTAGACAAAGTAAAGATGGGTAACATCCTTATTTGGGTGAATTTCCATAGAGTTCCTCTTGAGTTTTGGTCCTCATAAGGCTTAAGATACATTATTAGCTTTCTTATTAGACTTCTAAGTTTATATGAATCATTGCCAACCTTAAAGAATTAGATATGCTTGATTTTTTTGTCAAGGTGGAATTCAACAAAGAACTAGTTTATTCATTCAAAATTAAGAAGCTTAATGAGGAAGGAATCATGATAGATGATTGTATACGTTTCTCTTATTTGTAGAGGCCTATAAAGAAGGAACAAGTGAAATTTTGGAAACCTAAAGAAAAAGAGGTTTTTACAAGCATTAGCTCAGTACCATTTAAGAGCTAAAGAAGGAAACTCAAAATTACAATGCCTTTAATCAGCCTCTATCAAATCCTTAAAAGCAACCAGATGATGAAAGGATACCTTTTAACTCACCAAATATGGAAATGACTGTAAATGATCCTTTAGTGGTAAATGTCCCAATAACATAATTCCATTATATTAAAAAAAACATTAAGACATACTGAATGAAATAGGAGCTACTTCTAAAGCTAATAAAAAAGGCATTGATGTGGAGCGAAATAGCATCTTAAGACTAAAAAATAATAATGAAGTTAACTTGGAGATGAAATCTCCTAGGCAGTTGTAGAATGCCTAAATGAGTTCATCTATGGAAGAAGCAAGTGTAGATTATGGCACCAACTTAAAAAAAATCCGGTAAAGTGGATCCAGGCACTAGTAATAATAGAATTGGAAGGAAATCAAAGAAGAAGAGAACTAGTACATCTCTCTTCTTCTATGTAATCTTTAAATTTGCTTGTATGTTTTAATCTTAAAACTAAGGGAGTTAATTCCTTACTTACATATGTGACTTATAAACTTGTAAAGATTTTAGGTAAGGTATGAATTAGCCTTAATGTTTCCTAAAAGGTCTAAGTTACTCCCTATCATAATCTCTCATATCATTTTACACCTTAATGTTTTCAAAATGATATTAGTAGCACCATATATCCTAATAGAGTTAAGTTTTTTCTAGTTTCTAGTTTCTAGTTTATGGGTCATCAATTTAGCCTATGCTATATTACAACTAGAAAATTTAGACCCTCTAGATACTGATTTGATCTTTAAAATTATTTCTTTAAGCATCATCTAAAGGTTTGAATTTCACCTTAATGTTAACAAAAGGCTTAAATAAGCCCCCACTTTTACACCCTATTCAGGATGAAATATGTACTATTTTAGTAATAGAGTGCAAATTGGTACCAAAGATAATGGTAGGAGCTTGCTTAGACTTTTTAATGAAACATCAAGGTGCAAATAACATATTTGTCCTTTTTTACTAGAGAAGTTTTACTCTTTTTGATTTATTCCATAAGTTTTAATACAATTACAAATTTTTAAAACTTTAAAACTTATAATTTTTTCTTATTTTCTTAAGATAATAATATTAAATAGACTCATAAAAGAATAAATAAGAAAAAATAAATTGTAATGAACATTTCATTTTAAAAGAGCATAAGTTTGCACTTAACTCAAGAGCTAACTTACATATAATGATATCATATTTGATAAGTCCTTTATCACTTGAGCCACTATAGGTTAGTGAGAGAAGCTTTTGCATCTCTCTAACCTCCTAATTCCCCTTCTAACTCCTAGTTTCACTCCTACTTATCCTAAGCCCAAAGCCATCTTTTAAGATCATTTTTGGCCCACTGGCCTTTATTTTCTTTTCTTGCTCCTTTATTTCCTTTTCCCTCTCGTTTATTTCTGACAGTTTTTACTATTAGAGGAAATATTATCTTCTCCTCCAACTTTACCAATTTTGAAGTCAATAAAGACTATAAGGCTTCTACTTCTTCTTTGAGCCTTGAAATCAACTTAAAACATGATTTCCTAGCTCTATCATGTATTGATTTAACTTAGTCAAGGATTGTTATGGAGGAAACTATCAAAAAAATTCACTTCAAATTAGAAACCCGTTTGGAACAAGGTGATTAGAGATCCAGCTACTTTTAGCAAGTTGTGTTGTGTTCCAAATTATCAAGGTTTAGATTTAGTCATACCTCCTAAGGATATTCTTAACATAAGAGCAAAGAAATGACATTATACACTTGTTGGTTTCTTCCTAATGAAAACACTTGTCTTTCCCACATGTTCAATATAAAGTAAATATCTATTAGAAGTGGTATAGATTGGAAAATGGTTTGGTTAGCAATGAAGAAATCTTTATCTTTAAGTTCTTCAAAAAGAGAAAGCTTAGAAGATAATAGAAATAATCATTGGCAAATTCAAAGGAGGCCATAGATAATCTAAAAATGGATATTGCACTTTTTTTAACAAAGTAAAGATAAAGACTATCCGAGTTTGGGTGAATGTCCATAGAGTTCCTATTAAGTTATAGTTTTCATAAGGTTTGAGCTGCATTGCTAGCTCTCTTGTTAGACCTCTAAGTTTATATGAAAATATTGCCAACCTCAAAAGATTTGGATATGCTTAGATTTATATTGAGGTGTAACTTAACAAAGGGATAATTGATTCAATTAAAATTCAGAAGCTCATTAAGGAAGAAAAGTTAATAGAGGATTCTATATGCATCTCTTATTTATAGAGATCTACAAAGAAGGAATAAGTGAAAGTCTAGAAACCTAAAGAAAAAGAGGTTTTGATAGGAATTAACTCAGTACCATTTGAAGAGCTAAAGAAGGAAACTCAAAACTACAATGCCCCTACTTAGCCTCTATCGGACCCTTATAATTAACTTGACATTGAAAGCATACCTTTTAACACACCGGATGCTAATTATTATAGTTGATCCTTTAGTAGAAAATATCAAAATAACAAAAGCCCATCATATGAAGAAAAATAAAGACATCTAAATGAAATGGGATCATTTCTGAAGCTGAGAAAGAAGGCACTAATCTAGAGCCAAATAGCATCTTAAGTCCAAAAAAATTGCTAATGAATTTAACTTAGAGATGGAATCTCCTAAGCACTTACAATTCCCAAATAAGTTTATCTATAGAAGAAGGAAATGTAGATTGTGGCACTAGCTTAAAAAAATTTGGTAAAGCTGATCCAAAAACCAATAAGAACATAATTAGGAGGAAATCAAAGAAGAAGAGAGTTGGCACATCTCTCTCCTAATGTTTATAGTCCTACGAAATGTACAAGTTTAAATAGTTCTAATAAATATTGATCTCTTAAGAATTTCCTTGTCCAAAAGAAGCCTCATTTCATTCTTTTAGTTAAAACTAAAATAAAAAAGGAACAATTTCATAGAGCCTTTGGTTTAAGATAGAGATTGGATCAACCTTAATAATCATAAAGCTTAATGTAATAGGAGAATTATAAGCTCCCTTGATCCCTAAGTTTTACAACTTTAAAACTAAAGCTTCTTAAACTAATTTACGAGTTGTGAGGTTCTCCTTACTTAATCTTAAACTCTCTTTTCTTATAAATGTCACATATGTAGTTATTCTTAAATTTTAAAGAAGATAAATTTAGGTTGATTTAGCATCTTTGGGAGCTAATTCCACTATAATTTGGCTCATAGCAAGACCTTTTAATTACACACTCTCTTCTCAAGAGGTTTATAGACCCAAGAAAAAGATAAAACATAAAAATAAGGCATTATACAATCTTATAAGGGATCTTTTACTAGTAGACTTAAGAAATATTGGTAATTATTTCACATCGAACAGTAGATAATGTGGGATCTGGTTTTTGCAAAAGAACTTGGACATATGCTTAGTAAACTTTACTTGGGTGCCTACTTTTCCTTTTAGCTATGCTAACTTTTGCAATCATCTCACTTTTGACCACACACCTATTGCAAGTCACGTTAAGACAATTAATAGAATAAGGGGAGCCTCATTAAAATTCTTCAATACCTTAATAACACCTAAACTTCAAAGAGGCAGTTCTTAGAGGCATAAGAATTAAAGTAAATGGATCCTAAGCCTTTACATTTGTGCTAAAGCTAAAAACTATCAAGTTAAAATTTATCCTCATTCAAAGTAAGAATAGAAGTCCTTTGTTTATAAATAAAAACATAGCTTTCTTTTCCATTAAGCATTGTTAGGATATTTTGACTTTGAATTTTAAGTCCTTCTCTCAAATATTAAGAAGCAATTGCTCTAAGGCAATATATGACAACACTAAAAGGTTTTCATTCCCACTGAATTTAAAATTAAGAATCTTTTTGTTAAAATATGGATATAAGATTACAAAGTTCTTTTATAATGTCATTTAAGCTATAAGAAACAAGAATAAGATAGTCTCTCTATAAAATGTTGATCGTATAGTCTCTCTATAAAATGTTGATCGTATAGATATCAAACCTATAAACACTTTAAGATGCTTTTAGGAACAAAATTGGATATGAATCCTCTACTCGAAGATCTAAAAGCTTGCCTTGTTGATGCATTCCCCCAGGGATGTCACTAAAGAAAAATGAAAGAAACAATGTTTAGTCTCCATCAACTTAGTGAAAGAATTATTTAGTAGTGGTAACTTATTAACTAAGCTGAATAAGACACATTTGTCTTATCCCAAAGTGGCTAATCCTTATACTCTTCAGAATTATAGAAATATTGTATGCTATAACGTGATCTATAAAGTTATCTCAAAGGTCTTATCAAACAGACTAAAAAAAGTGATGTTAAAGTACTTAATCCTTGTCAAAGTGCCTATATTCATGGGTGCAGCACTAAAGACAACATATTGTCTTTTTAAAAACTTTTTAAGATCTACCACACCAAGAAAGCAACCAAGAGTTATGAATTAAAGATTGATTTCATCAAGGCATTTGATTCTTTAAACTGGGAGTTCCTATTCAAGTCCAAATATGATATTGGATTTCTCAACAAGTTTATTGACTGTATTAGGAAGTGTATCACTTCAACCTCATTATCAATCTTGGTGAATAGAGAACCAATAAAAATCTTTAAAGCTACTAGAGTACTAAGGCAAGGTGATCCTCTATCACCTTATTTATTTGCCTCCAATATGGGAATTTTCTCTAGGTTAACTAACCTGAACATCTCTAAGGACCTAAGGTTCAAATTTCATTATAAGTGCAACAAGCTAGGTATCTTCAACCTATCTTTTATAGTTAATTTACTACTATTTTTGTCATCTGTATTAATTGGTCTTCTGATCAACTTTTTGTAACTCTTCAAATCCTTCTTAGGTTTGGCATTCAACCTGAATAAAAGTTCTTCTTTCTATATTCTTGTACTAATGTTAACGCATGTCTCCTAGCAACTTTCAAAGGTTTTAGGCATTAACAACTTCCTTTTAAATATCTAAGGGTCCCTATTACCATAAGGAAACTTAATTATTCCAATTTCTCTCCTCTTATTGGCTCCATTCACAAAAGGCTAAACAATTGGTGTAATAAGGCCCTCTCATATAGGGGAAGACTCTAGCTAGTAAACTCCATTTAATCTCTATAATTATTTATGCTCACACCTAGCTTTCCCAAAAGACATTATGTAAACCGTTGATAGATTTCTTAGAGATTTCCTCTAAAGCATAACAAATAGCAAGAAAAAAACTCATAAGGTAAAGTTGTTATATAGTTATTCACCTAAAGAAAGTGGCATATGGGGAAGTTCGACTCATGAGTAAAGTCTTACTTGTGAAGATATTATGAAAGCTATACACAGACAAATAAGCACTATGGGTTAAGTGGATTGATATTTATTTCTTAAAAGTAGAAAGCAGTTGGGCTATCAATATAAACTTCAAAACTTCCTGGACCATGAGATAGGTTCAACTCACAAGGGATTTGGTGCATTTATCTATTAAACATAAGATAGGAGATGGAAAAGACATTCTTCTGGTTTGGTATTGGCATGACAAGGGACCATAACACAAATTAAGAGATCTCTAAATGTAACACCCCACTACCATAGAGTATACACCAGAACATTCTGAGAACATTCCAGTATATAACCTATAATAATGGCATGTTAGAGTAGTTATGTTCTCTTATAAGGCATCATAAAGAACGACACAATAATTAAAAACCTAAAATTTCTCATTTTATTTCTTAAACAATATGTACATTGTAGCCTTACAATAACACCTATATACATACAATAACAAAAACTAATAAGAGTTTAGATCTTTGTATACAGAACATGCTATATACATGAGGAATTATAAAAAAATTCTATCTAAATCCTTCAGTCTCAACTGATCGGCCTTTAAGCCATGTCTTCTATCCAAAATCAGTGCTAGTTCTCTTCTAAATTGACTTAGAAGCTATATCGTCTCTTTCGAACTTGAAATTTCAATGTTGCAACTTTGATGAGTTTTGCGAACTCAGTGAGCTACCCATCATCTATGGCTCACTCATAACATATAACATATACAGTTCATGTAATCACGTAATTCACATCATTTCACTAATAATCATATAGCATCATATATCACTTAGATCACTTATTTCACATTTCAAATTCAGAGCAGTCAAATAGTTCATTTTGATCACATTTAAAACAAACATATCAAATATAAATGTAATGCATATGAGACTCACTTTCAATTATTACTTTGTTGTCACCGAGTGCCTTTTTATTAGCCCATATCCCTTGTGGATATTGGGCGTGTTTCAGAAATTGTCCCATATCCCTTAGTGGATACCTGGTACATTAACAACTAAGCCAGAAGCTCTTATCACATTCATATAGTGAAATGCATCACATTCACATATTTTCAATCAGTCACTTGATTTCATTTTCACATTCACATAAACATTTCTTATCAGACTTTAGTCTGGCATTCAACAATAATGTTGAGTATCATATATTTCGTCAAATTCACATACAAGGAGCACTTCCATATGTTATTCATGCATCAAACGCCTCGGACAGTCAATGTCCGAAAACAACATAATCACATTCACATAATAATTCAATACAGAATTTAAAATAAATAATTTATTAAGTGAGACCATTTAGGTTACTCACATTTTGCTCCAGATAGCTATTATCTCGAAGTCTCGGAAACGTTTGGATGTTGTCGATCTAAATGCTTTCCTATATCATGTAACACACACATATACTTTCATTGTACAAAACAATTAAGTGGTATTTCAATGAATGCAATGACTCTTGTCAATAAATGCCAAAGTCATTTATCAAAATTTCCACTGCCGTTTGACTCTTATTTCTACTACCACTTACTAATTGTCTTGCCACTTGGCATTTTTCCTAGTCCAAATATACCCATAATTTTTGAAAATATTCCAAATTTTACCAAATATTCAAAATAATATTTATACTCTCCAAATCGATTTTCAACTCATAAAATCCACAATTCTCAATACAATCACATTTATAAAACAATTATACCCTAAAAATATCAATAAATGCATGTATAATAATTTTAACGTGTGCAACAACTAATATACATATGTGTGTGTATGTTATATTATGCATGTGCATGAAATGCACTTTCTAACTTCTCAATAATCTCTCTTCTACACTATTCTAGGGTTCTAACCCTTAACATAGGATAACGGGATGTTACAATTTTCTCCTCTTTAAGAAATTTCATCCTCAAAATTCTTACCTGATTGTCTGAACAGGTGGGGGTATTGTCTCCTTATGTGCTCCTCCGTTTCCCAAGTTGCTTTCTCACTCAAGTGATTCTTCCAAAGGACTTTCACCAGTGGAATTTCTCGGTTTCTTAGTTGTCTTATCTGATATCCCACTATCTTAATCGGCTCATCAACATAACTTAGATTACTAACAACTTCAATCTTTTGAGCTAGTAGCACATGCATCGGAT
>JANZLC010045977.1:0-15988 GCA_026413385.1 Erythroxylum gracilipes
TTTTATCATGACTTCTGCTCGTTGCATACCTTGATCCACTACTGTCCGAATAACATTTCCTGCTGCGGTTTGAGCCGAAAAAGGTGTCCCTCTTCTCTTATTAAAGCCGGTGGTGATCTCACTTTCGAAAGAGAGTCCCGACGTGGTCCAGGTATAGTTGCTCCACTCGGGCAAGGAAGTACGGTGAAGATATGTGAGAACCTTATAAGTAGAATAGTCAACTCCTAAATCTGTGTCTTCTGGACCTGAGCATGTTTTTCATAGTTGATGCTCTGCTTGGGGAGAAAGAGATGTTAGGTGGGTAGCTTTCTTGGCCCAGGCAAGAGTTGCATGTGGTCGGTCGTCAGATGCCACCGGTTCATCATTCAGACAGATGCGCGATATGTGAGATAGAATGCCCGCCTTTATACAATCCATTTTTGCTTGCCTCTCACCAAAGGAAGAAAAGCCTTGCGCTGAGAAAGCCAAAGCTTACCTTCTTGAAAAGGTCTTCCCCGCCTCTACCGACAGAACCGCTTGAAAGACCGTTTCAAGCCCTTGCCTCTCCCACTGGGTTTTGGATAAAGAACAAGCCCTCTGTCACATGTTCCGTACTAAGGGGTCGACCGCCTCTCTGTCCTTCTTAGATGGTATCCTCTCTGTCCTTCCCCTTTCTTTCCCGGACTCGAGAACCCTTGAAGCGCACTGGAAGCATCTCAAGGAAAAGAGATAAGTCAAATATCGTAGGCTTTAGATAAGATTCCCTAGTAGATAGCTAGGCTAAGAGAGTGCTCCGGAAGAGCTAATATTCAAAATTCCCTTTCTTTCACCGAGATAGATGGTGGGTCTAAGGAAGAGAAGACTGCTGTCGGTCCTTGCTTCTTACCTCTTATTTTTGTCGGATAATAATCACTTTCTCTTTCTTATCATTATCAAAGACCATCTCTGGTTCTTGGAGTGGGAGTAGGGTCTATGTTGAACATATTCCTCCACCTGCTAACAAAACCCTGTCAACGAGAGAAGAGGATTTCCCACCTTATCTTGCAGGTGACGAGCTTGACTAATAGAGGCTAAAGAAATTTCGTATATGATCAATGGGGGAGCGAACGGGATTAATTGGGTTGGTCTTTCCCTCATTTAGTTTAGGGACACGGGTTCGATTTCTAAACGTGCATCAACTGGAACAGTCGCTCTTCTTCCTTTGGTCGAGTGAGATTGAGCTTCTTTACTTGATTCAGTATCACTGGATTGTCTTTTCCCTTGATCTTGCTTGCTTAGAACCTTTCATCTCCACCTAAAGATAGCCAAAACTAAGGGCGTTAAGCACTACTTGCTTGTTAAAGGATTTCTAGTAGCTAACCGTAGACGCTAACTCGTATGCCGTTTCCTAGCCCTTTGTTCATCGATAGCGGGATCTCTTCGTTCAGGTGATGGTTCTCACTGGCAGTCTGCCTGACTCTATAGATAGGTTAGGGAGAGCCAAAAAACCTTCTTTCTCAAGTAAGGATGGCTTAAAGCACCTTTGGGCAGCAGTCCAACTACTGACTATGGTTTTCTTCCTTAAAGACGGAGAAGATAAGGTTTTATCCAAAGCACAAAATAAAAGGTTTAAGCATTCCAGGTACTCAGTTCCTTAACTAACAGCGGAAATGCGACAGTTAGAAAGAAAGACCATAGATTAGGGCCCCAGAAAGTGACCACAATGACTTGTAATCCAGGATCAACAGATTCACAAGAAAGACAGAAAGATTATGGTAATATTCTACTCTTGACTTACCTTAGTGTACCCAAACGTATCCATGACTTTCCCGAGTCCCACCGGTCTCCGAGCCTTTGGGGGCTCCCCTCTACTATCTCAAGTAGATCGTTTGTTAGTCTATTCTCTTATTAGGAAGATGAACCTATTGAGCTATATACTCCACTTGAAATACTTGAACTTGACTATTGAGGTTTTCGCTATATGTACTTTTTTGGGACACCTTCTCTCGGGAGACATGGCTTCAATTCAATCATTCTCTCCGGCTTTTTAGATAGTCCTTTGATAGAGCAGCCTGTAAGGAAAGAATCTTGTACCTGCGGGAAGCGCATCTCAAATATCAAGCACGCATGCGACAGGCATCTCTTGAGTTTCCCTAGCTCGGCAATGAGTACCCTATCTTCCTGAGTACGCATCGGAAGGGAATCTCTTTTGTTGCCTAGCTTGGCCCTTCCTTTTGCAACCAGTGGCATCACATCTCGCATATCACCTCTATCGATAGCGTAATATAGCCGGTCGGTAGATAATTCATCTTCGTTTGGATAGCAGTACGGTACATGCATCAAGATCTGGCCCTGCCCCAAGGTAGGTAGGTTTATCCTCACTCGATCGACTCCGGCTATGGTGTGATTCCTGGCATATGTACACCATAGTTGCTAAGGCAACCCCGTCCCAGCTCGCATTGTATTTGAAGTTGAGGATTTGATCGATGCAATTGAGTCTGGAGTCTTCTTTACAGTTTTGTAAATAAATTCTCTTGTTTTTGTTCATGCTTGGTGCCGGGTTGGATGCAGCACCACCTCTTTAAGTCTCACCTCTTTGAGGTGTGTGCGATACCAAGATTCAATCTTCCCACTTTTCTCTCTGCTAATGAGAATATCACTTTCAATGGGTTCTGCTTTCAGAACTTTCAATGGGTGATGGCTCGACTAAGTCTTCCTAACCCCCAGTTTCAGTTTAGGAGATACGTAATGGAATGGGTCGCTCCGAGCAGCTCTAACATTGCACCTCCTAAGATTGATCCCGGAAGGCGAGCAATTTACCTTGGCTGCAGTTGCTGTTAGAGCGGCGTTCTTTGTTGTTGTTGCTGTCAGTTTCATTGTTTCGATGTCTGAAGTAGGTCTTGTTATCAGTTCTGGAATCTTAAAAAAAGTATGGATTTCCGACTCACAAAAGAGTTGGTTTTCTATATGTATTTGGGTGTATCTGTAGCTAGGTCGCTTTGCTTCATCGACAGCCTGTAGCTAGGCTCAGTAAGCTAGCGCTTCATCGACAGCACAGAGAAGAGAAGAATTGAATCCGATTCATTCAATCTTACCCCTTTCTCTCTATCTAGCTGTGAGCCAGGTTTTGAAATATCTGGTTCGAAAGGACCAGGAAGGGGGCTAAGTAAACATCTTGAAAAGAAGGAAGGAAGGAAGGCGGTCTTTCTTTCTTTGTGGAAGGGAAGCTTGACTAAAAAGATGCTTAGTGGGGCAAAGAGATTCGAAGGTTCAGAGATGGACTAGAGTTAATAATAGGCCGATAAAGATTCACCTTTTTATTTGAGCCTAACTATCTATATATAAGGGGGAGCACAGATAGATTTAGGAAATGCTTGATCTGACCATAAAATAGGAATAGGTAAGGTAAAAAAGCGGAAGTGGAGCGAAATGCTTCCCTTGAAAAAAGCACAAGCGAAACGATACCTAGATCCGGCTGGGAAACTACAATGTTGCTTAGGTTACATTGGCAATAAGTACTTCGACCATTTGATTCTATTTTCTTCTCTATGGGCTTGAGTGCCTTCCCGTTCGCTTAGCTCTTTCGTCCCTTCCTTTGTCTATGGTTACCCGGAAAAAGTACCAAGTTAAGTTGACCTAGAATCGGTGTACCAAGTAAAGCCAATTTCAAGTTATTTAAGAAAAAAAAGTTTCACTTTTGATGGCCTTGGAAAAGGGAATCCTCTAGTGTTCCAAACCTCCGGTTGGCAGGTTTCAGTCTGGAAGTCTGTCTCCTTCAATGGATAAGATTCAAATGCACTCGACTAGGGCGAGTCCAAGGGTTCCCATCGTGACACTTCCTTGAAGAAAGCCGTACTCCCATCAGCTTTCAAGTAGATAAAGAAGTTCAGGCTAGTGACATCAGCTATCGGCTATTGGCCTTTGTGAAAGCTTCTCCTCAATATGTTTGATCCCCTTCCTCTTCGTCAATGATTATGGGTCGCTCCTGTCCTGTAGTTCGATACACTACTCTAAGGCCAGTTGCCTATACAGCTCTGGAGTCTTTAGTACAGTCCGCTTTGGTTATCGCGTAACCACAAACGATTTGATTCAAGCCACTCCACTACTGGAACAGTAGCACCCTGCCTTTGGATTCGCATAGGCACCCGGGAACCCTACTCAGTAAAGAAGGGGACTCCCTAAACGAGACTGCTAGCTGGTATGGAGATGGAGTGCCGAACGACCTGTAAAATGAAGAATCAAGCATTTGGTTCGGCTGTAGTTTCATAGATCTACATGGGAATCTTCTTGAGATCGATCATGCAGTTACGGCCAATCAAGCAGAGATTCGATTGGCCTTCCAGAGAGCTGACATTAGAGGACTTACACCCAAAGCACCAGAAAAGCTGTACGACATACGATCAGAAGTTCAAGATGATGTGATCGAAGTAAACCTATAGGCAAAAGCAGAACCTCGGCCCACATATGTCAATAAGATCCAGAAAGGAGAATGTCCTGAGGAGCCCTTGGAAGGAGCGAGCTTAGCCGGTTGCCTCCCCCGCTCTGGGAGATTGGGGCTCTCCCCGAAAATCATCCTGCTGTCTCACTGCAGGAGATGACGTTTCAAAATTCCCGTGGTTAGAGGTTCCTTCCCCTGCGGTCATCATAGTGTCTGGGTTTCCGGAATTTATTATCGCAAGAAGAATCAATCTCACTGCCCTTATAAAAAATCCTAATAAGTCACTTTATACTACTCTTTATTTCGTGCTTTCCCCGAGTGGGGCACACCAATAGGGCTTCTTATTTTTTTGCTGCAAAGTCCCTTGACACCCTTCTTAGTGAGTACTTAAGTCGTACTCGTAGATCGTAGTTCGATCGAATATAAGATGCACACTCCTAACATTCTTTTATCTTACCCAATTCAGAGTACAAATAGACCAAAGACCAGGCTTGAAGAAGCTGCTTTGATAGAACCAGGGACAATCTATCTATTAACTGGTAAAGGTACCCCCCCCAATAGGAATAGGAAACCAATGAGAAAGAATCACCCATAAAAGATGTGGAAGTAGGGATTCCAGCGAGTGCCATGTTCCTTTAATTTGTTTGATTGACTTGACTACTGCCCTCTTTCCCTCACATTGAAGATTTCTCCAGTGAGCAGGAAACCTGAAAAGCATTGAAGAAGAGAGCAAAAAGAGTTTGAGATCAAGATCAAAGTGGTGCTTTTCAAAGTTTCACCTTGTGGGCGCGCATAAATAAAAAAATGATCCCTGCATCCCCTCAGGCTGGCCACGTAGCACGAACCGTGTCCGGCTCCAAGAAGAGAAGTAGTGGCTGTGAGTGCATGGTTGGTCCTGAACCAGAGATGAGGTAAGGATATGTATACCTGGGTGAAACTTTTATATTGGGTTTATGAGTTGCTTGAACCGACTCATTCGAAAGCGTTGAATGCATAATGATGAAAGACAAGGGACTGGAACTGATTGCTGAGAAGGGATCTTGTTCAGCGAGCAGCAGATTCAGCGGGCGAACTTGGGGGACAGCGCCAGAACCCGGCGAGAAAGATTTCGAAACTATCCGTTGTGTTAGCAAATCATACGAGTCATAGTTGTTTAGCTCTGAGTCCGCGTGATTAGTCAGCAGAAAGAAGAAAGCTATCTCCATTAGTTGTCATCTCCTAGTAGTCGCCATCTTCATCCACTACCCCCTCGATGACCGATCCCGAATTTAAACCAAAGTCATTTTTCCTTACCTATCCTCATAAAAAACCCCTCTTCTCTTGCAACTCACCGAAAAAGGAAAGGGCCTTGTAAGACCGATGTGAAAGGAAAGCGAATGAAATGTGGAGAATAAGCAAGCAACTCTTTTTTTATAGGAGTAGTAGTAGTGGTGCTTAGGAGTTTGAGCTCTTACTTTTCGTAGTAGTAGTAGCTGGTCTAGTCTATTGGCGAAAGGAAGGAACCCGACACCGCAGCTTCCGCCTGATTGTCTGTTCCCACCCATAGCTCGTTTCCAGGAAGTGCCCTACTCAGCAAACTCTAAAACCTTTCGCGGGGGGATAGCAAAGTACTTCGGGCCCTGAGCGCGAACGAACAGCTCCTTCATCTCTGAGGTTGATTTCTCAATCACTTTTTTAAAGCTAGGCCCTCCTCTCCCGTCCGGTCCACTGTATTCCTATTATCTTTCCCCCGAATCTATCTATCCTCCGCCCGGCTACAGAGCAAGATAGCTACCATCGCACTTTCGTGAGCGTATGAGTATGATCAAGCGATGGGATATAAAACTAGGTCGATTTTTGAGGGCTATGGATAGGGTTGGAAAATCATTTTCTTACATATTGAAGTTGCTTTCCTTCTCCCTTCTATACCAGACCTGAGTGTTAGACTAGGGCTAGAGTGACTCCCTGGAATTAGAAGAGTGTAACACTATATAGAGGACGTTGCCATACGCATAGGTTCTATCCAGTCTTTTCTTTCGCCAACCATTTCTTTAGTCTTTCCTCTTGGAATGGAGTCCCTTGTTACAGGGAGTGCTTAGGAGTCTGTGGAATGGCCCTATCAAGTACTCACTTAAAAAGGAAGAGAAGCACTGATTAGAACTGAAACTGCAACTTGATTGAAAAGCGTGCTGAAAACTAGATAGCTGACAGAAAGAAAGAAATTTTTGACTTACAATGAAACTGGATCAAGAGTTGCCAAGAGAAAAACCGCTTGCAAAGGAACTGGAGGAACGTAGCCTGGGGTGGGGGCAAGGCTTGCTAATATTCCCTTTTTAGGGGCGGAATTACACTACTACCACGAGACTTGATAGAAGATGAGATGGGAATTCAGACTTTTTTAGATTTAGACTAGCCAGGGAAAGTGACTCGTCAAGCCGGGTTACAAAGCGAGTCAGTTAGGGCCGAAATCTTTTTAATAAGATCTTTCCTATTGGTAAAAGGCACTGGATCCCCCATTACTGGGAAGGGAACAAAACTATTACCACCTATGGATCATACCTATTTGCTCTATCGATAGAAAGTCTTGCTCGGCTGGGAACTAGCACTTTTCAGGAGCAGGGGAACTCCAATTGGAAGGCTTTTACTTTTAAACCGGATTGATTTCATTTGTCCTTTGATAATACCTTCAAGTGAAAAGGACTGCTGGAGAGAATGTTACCAGGTCTAGTACTGGGACAAGGAGTTTGAACTTTCTCGCAATGAGAAGGAATTAAGGAAGCTGCAATGGATGGAAAAGAGCTCGAACTCGCTCCCAGGGAAGGGAGAGCCAAAGCAACTGCAGGGAAAAAAAAGACTCCTAAAGTAGAAAGATGCTATGAATATTCTTAAGAAAGGCAGGAAGTCACTCTCCCTAGGTTGAGTCTCACACTTACTCAGGTAATCCGAGCTCCCCATAAGGCTAGCCTGACAGACTGCCTTACCTTCTGGGCCCGTACCAATCAAAGTCTGTGTATTCACCTTACTAGAAGCTTACGTAAGATAAGGGCTATTTATGTGCAATGCTCGAGAAAAGCACAAAATCCCTAACCTGGAAAGGAAAGAGGAGATCGAAGTCAAAGGGAAGGAAAGCACCAAAGCGAAACACCCACTTCAAGGAAAGGCAAGTCAATCTCTCCCCTCGGGTCTCTCCCTTTAAAGACGTTACTGAGTCAACAAGACTTTGTGTTCTCTCCATCTCAGAAGGTCAGAAGGCCAGTTGATTCCCATTCCCTTGCTTGGGTGCGGGAGAATCAGATCATTGACAACCACCTTTTTGTTTTGGTTGAAAAGATATTTTAGCCTAGAGACAACCATTGAAATCGTGCAACTCGCTAAACCCCCTTTTCGTAGAAACCCGACTTCTCTCGATAAGGGAAGGACTGTTCGTGTCGCTACTAGGTAAATAAATTCAGAGGTCGATTCCGATGCTGAAACAACTTATTATCCTTATTACTATGCTTTGTCTTGTAACCTTAAGAGAAGGTGTCCCCTTATCGGCTTTTTCGCTCCTACACGTATGCCGGTAACAACTACTCCAATCTTTGGAAAAATGAAACTCGTTGCCAGAGGGAAAAATTCCCATCCAAAATGATCCACCCTTTAGGGGAATAAACCGAACATCCAAAATGATCCACCCTTTAGGGGAATAAACCCCAACCGCATCATGCCTGTACTTCACTTTATCGAGATTGGCTTAGTTAAAAAAAAAAAAATATTATCATGATAAACAAAAAACAAAAAGGGATTGTCTTACCATTAATAAGGCTAAATGATAAGGGAGCATATATGAAATTGAGGTATTTGTGTAATAGGAAATTAAGGTGTAATTTTATTCGGGCCTATACTACGTCAGCATGGAATTCAGCATGGAACTATACTACGTCAGCATGGAATTCAGCATGGAACTATACTACGTCAGCATGGAGGACAAAAGATATAATTCCTCATAGGTTTTATTCATCTATCTCCTATGATTTTTATGGATATTGGGAACGTTTAAGAAGTAGCATTGATTCTGTTAGATGGAAAGATCTTTATCCTGGTTCTATCTATGCTTTTATTGGTTTTATATACCCATACCCTCGATCTATTGATTGTGATGTTTTAACATTAGCTTTCATACAATTACTCGAGCAGTATGCTTACAATATTGATTCTGCGTATTTGAAATTGACTATTGGATATACAATGCAATTACCTTCATCCAGTGATTTGTCATTGACTTTAGGTAAGGCTATTCCATTGTGTGATCATTTTGGTAATCGTGTTCCAAAAAAGAAGATATATGAGATGATTGAGCAACTAGTGAAGTTATATGGTGAGCAATATCAGGATGCAGTGATTAAAGGTGTCTTTATTCGTATCTATTATGAACAAAAGGATTCCCTTAAATTTATAGACTTTCCTAATGAGATATCATCAGATATTCTTACTCATATTCACCATGTTATGGAGTCAGAAATTGGAAGTTGTGAACTACCGGATGTTAAATCACTGATGTATAAAAAGAGTCGTATTCCCACTAAAATAAACGCAATCAAAGGTAAGGGAACTGAATGTCGTTCTTTCATTGTAGCCGATATAGAGACTATACTAGTCAATAGTGTTCATGTACCATATGCTGCTGGTTACTTAGTGGTGAATCCAGGTGATGATCTTACTTCCATACCAGAATATTCGATCAAAACCTTTTTCAGTGAAAATCAAATCATTTTCAATCCTAACTTTGAAGATAGGAGTAAAAGAATGTTATTTGATTTTCTATCTAATTTGGAAGTCTATGGAAATAAAAATCCTCGTCTTCGAACAGTTTATTTCCATAATTTTGCCCGATTTGATGGAATTATCATTCTTAGGTATTATGCTGATCGTGGTAATCCGTATAGAATTCAAACATTGATGAGGAATCATAAACTTTACGAGTTGAAAGTCTATATTGGTGGTAAGCTCTTATTACGTTTCAGAGATTCATGCACATTGCTCCCTAGCAGTCTTGAAGCATTGGGAAAGACATTATGTCCTGAATTAGGTTCCAAAGGTTCTATCCCACATTCTGAATTGGAAGTGTCTAATCTTCAGGGTCATAGTGAGGATTTGATAAACTATCTTCGACAAGATATCCTTCTCTTAGGTGGTGTGATGTTGAAGGCCCAAGAGATTAATTGGGAAAAGTATCATATTGATATCGAGAATGTGATGACATTGTCATCGCTTTCCCTAACAATCTTTCGTCAGAATTATTTTGATGATGAGGCCTTTCATATTCATTTACCTACAAGGAACCAAGACACCTTTATTAGGCGTGGCTATTATGGCGGTCATGCTGATGTCTATAAGCCCTATGGTGAGAATCTTTTCTATTATGATGTGAACTCTTTATATCCTTATATTATGAAAGAATATCCGATGCCTTGTGGTATACCTGTCTGGAAGAATAATTTTGAGAGCGTCGAATTAGATAGCTTGTTTGGATTTATTGAGGCCTATGTAGTATGTCCTACTAATATATCACGTCCATTCTTACCTTATAAGGATAAAACTGGTACTTTAGTCTTTCCTACAGGAAAATTCGTTGGAGTCTTTTATAGCGAAGAGTTGAAGTTTGCACGTAATTTAGGTTATCATATAATTCCTCTTAGGGGTTATTTGTTTGAGAAGAAGGACAGTCCTTTCAAAGGCTTTGTCTCACACCTCTATGAAAGCAGACTAGAATCCAAGAAATCAGGTGATGAAGCTATGACATATTTATATAAAATTATAATGAACTCTCTCTATGGTAGATTTGGTATAAATCCTGAAAGTACAGTAACAGAGATCTGCAATCAAAAGAAATATGAGGAATTGATGAAGAAGGATAATTTTCAATCAGCAGAGAAGCTTACCGATCATTACTATATTGTCAATTACATTACCAATAATAATAGCATGACTGACGACACTGAATGGAAAGCTCCTAAGATGTCGGCTGTTCAATTGTCAGCTGCTATAACAGCTTGTGCTCGGATTCATATGTACCCGTACATTTCCCGATCTGACTGTTACTACACTGATACTGACTCTGTAGTTTTAGGAAGTCCTCTTCCTGACGATATCATTTCTTCCAAAGAATTGGGTATGTTTAAACTCGAATGCCAAGTCAAGAGAGGAATATTCTTAGCCCCTAAGAGTTATATGTTAGACATAGAAGATGATAGACATATTATTAAACACAAGGGTCCTGCTAAAGATTTAGTAACATCAGAATGGTTTCAAAGGCAATTAGCTGATCTATCTTTAATGGAGCAGATCTCAACTTCAGCTAACTTCAGAATCGATTGGAAAGAACTCAAGATTGTCAAAAAGGAATTGCTTATCAACCTCGGACTACAACAGAGTACGAAAAGAGAGAATGTCTATGATGAAAATAATGTCTGGATAGACACACGACCAAGAGAAGTAATAGACTTAGGGAGTAAAGATGCAACCACTATTTACATATTTGAACTAGAGAGGAAAAATGAAGAGAGGAAAAATGAAGAAAAGGCTAAGAATCCAGTTATTACTGATAAAAGTACAAAACAGGAAGAAGTCAGTCAGTCCCCTACGGAAGGTCAAAAGACCAAACCTACTCTCTACAATACCAAGGCTCAGGCGTTGAAGGCGGAGGCGTTGAAGGCTAAGGCGGAGGCGTTGAAGGCTAAGACGGATGGTAAGAAGGATCATAAACCAAAACCTGATGAATAAGTTGGAAAGGGCCCTCTCCCTTAGAATATCATATCCTACATCATATCCTACCAGGTAGAATATCTACAGGCAGGTCCGTTTCATTTCTTACGTAAGGCAGTAATTCATTAGTATTAATTAGTAATGTACGCTGTAATTATGACTTATGTTCTCTAAAAGTGTATAATTTTTATTCCTATTTTGATTACTGCACACAGCATATACATAGTTGTTGTAATACTTAACAAACTCTGATACCTTTTTATCCCATATCTTTTTCTCTTTACTTAGAGATTCTGGTAAAAGTGAATTCATGAGATCTGTAAGATCATCAGATGGTATAGGATATTAAAGCATGTGATAGTATAAGGGTGATGATGGGTCAATCAGATTTTTCCTAATAAAATCATTGATGATTTTTATTGGATGTCCCATATTAATAAATACATTGGTATATATATCAGGAACTATTCTTACGTAAGGCGAAGTAGTTATAAAATTATCATGTACCGTATATATAGGTGCACGTTGACTCAATAATGATTCTACTACTTTCATGGCTATGTATGCATCCTTCTGATGAATAAAGTTAGCGCATGATGAGGATTGAGTCTTTCGCCTATCCCTCTTCATAGTAGGTACACTTAGAGTAACCCGTCGTCTCTTTTTGGTAGTCCTTTCATAAACCATTATCTCTTCTTTTACGAAAGACATATAATCCTGTTTTGTAGTTAAATATGGTATACTATAGACAACAGCTCTATCCATTACTGAACAAAACCAACTAATGATGGTAATCAACTTCATAAAATTGACTATGTCTTTATATTTATGGATCCAAAATTCATTGCTAAGTTTTGCGAGGTTATAGCTATCCTTTCGACTAAGTAATTCACCATATTTTAGCCTAATATCATTTTCCATGCTGATCAATGTCTTCCCATAGATCAATGGCATGAATAGACTTTTGATGAGCTTTCTATCTAACTTAGATTCAATGATTTCCATCTGTAATTTATCATTTATTCGATGATGCAAAAATTCCTTAAAATCATGGAGCAAGTACATGTATAAATCTTGTATTTTCCCATCAGGGTGGGGTCGTTCTCCTAGCCATTTCTTCGTTAAGCAATAAATAAAATAACTCATGATCTGATAAGCACTGGCAGCAGCATCTTGAGTTATTGGTATCCTATTATATTCTTGAACTCTATCGGTACACAGGACCTTGGCTATGAACTGAAATGGATCACTAGCACCCTTAGCGAAGCTTATTAAACTCTCATCAGAAGCATAGATCAAACTCTGGTTTTCCTTATACCATTTAAGAGCATCATCATAAAGATAGAATTTCTTATACTTAAAGGCAGCTGAAGAGGCTACTATGTCCTTTGCCGACTGGTTGCTTCCTTCTTGATGATTGTTGGCAAAGACTATTAAACTTCTAGCTAAATCACGCTCATGAAAATGCAAGATACCACTGCGGTAGATTCTACCACGGAAGTCCATAAAGGCAGGCAGATAAAAGACATAATCCTCGTATGCGGACGCTAGCCTGATTATGAAATCTTCATACCTAGCTGTCTGCACCCTATTAGCTAATTCCTTTAAGAGAACACTAAGGCTACAAACTTTCTTTATATCCTTATTCAGGTAATAAGATTTCCTCATAAGATCGTAGGCTTCTTTCAGATTCATGTGTGCTAGTATTCCAGGCATAAGAAGACCTACTTTTTATAAAGTAGCACGATTATTCTTAATGAACTCCAATATTTTTTTATTTATCTGAAATCCTTGTTTCTGAAGCCCATTCAATATGTTGCACATTTCCTTATACCTATCACTATCATCTTCTAATTCTATATAGAAATTGCTTAGGTTACGGGATGATATAAGACTAAACCTATTATTTATATCTAAGGATGATTTAAGACTAAAACTATTATATATATCTAAGGTAGGACCGCTTAAGTAACCGCCTACCATATCCGATAACACAAAAGGCTTCCTTATCTCAAAGTAAAAAAGAAAATTATTTTCCGATATGTGTTCCCAATTTAATGGCTTGCAAACCATTGGAAGATTGAGTTTCAACGGGATAAGACTTAAGTCAAAATCACATACAGCGAATAAATTTGATTCTAAATAACCCTTTCCTTTCTCTTTAACTACTGCTTTCTTATCGTCTGCTGAAAGTGTCTCAATATGGATCAACTTTCTTTCAATCATGAACTCGAGCAATCCTTTACCTATTTCATATTTTTTACCTTTTTTCTGTTTGATATCAACTCGACTACTTGTTGCTGTACTACTAACCATGTTTTTATTTTTGATTATATTAGCCTGTGTTCTGATTATATTAGCCTGTGTTCGAACTGTGCTATCTAACTTGTCCAACAATGTAGATACCCTCACAACCGAGGACTCTTGAATACAGTTTTACAACAACCCTAGGACATATATAATGATAGCCTCCAGCGTATATTGACCGAACTGATCTATAGTACTATTATAAAGATGTTGAGGTAGGTATTTATATAAATAGGATTTAGCGCTTATAAGATCCTTTCCTATCAATAGTTTGATTAAGTTTGGAGTCTCATTAAATATACTATATTCATCGAATTTACTAGTTATATCTTCAATCCTCTTCTGTAACTCAAGTAATTCTTTATCCGATATGTCAATAGTATTATTAATGATCTCTTTATCCCTCTTGTACTCATTCAATAATATCATAACCTGTTTATTATACCTTGCTGTATCTTCTTTCTCTCTGCTTTTATCTTCTATTTCCCTGTATAAATTATCCCAAAACTCATTAATGACAGTATGATTAGATGTAGAGTTTTATCAACAATTTACTTGTGTAGGCGGGGATCCAGTATTTTCTGAATCCTTATGTAAGGAATTACAAAATAAATTCTTTCAACAAAAATGTGAATTAGGAAAGATTGGTCGACTAAATATGAACCGGAGACTCAATCTTGATATACCTCATAACAATACTTTTTTGTTACCACGAGATATATTGGCAACTGCGGAGCAGTTGATTGGAATGAAATTTGGAATGGGTACACTTGACGATATGAATCATTTAAAAAAGAAACGTATTCGTTCTGTAGCGGAGCTCTTACAAGATCAATTTGGGCTGGCTCTGATTCGTTTAGAAAATGTGGTTAGAGGAACTATATGTGGAGCAATTAGGCATAAATTGATACCGACCCCTCCAAATTTGGTAACTTCAACTCCCTTAACAAGCACTTATGAATCTTTTTTCGGATTACACCCATTATCTCAAGTTTTGGATCGCACGAATCCATTGACACAAATAGTTCATGGGAAAAAATCAAGTTATTTGGGACCTGGAGGAAGGCGAACTGCTAATTTTTGTCTACAAATATCCAAATTTTTATGCTCCATAGACAGTCCTAACTGGATAGGAACAATAACCAATTGTAGCTCGAATGGTTTGTAGAGGAACCCTCCCTTCTCTAATCCATTCAACGCGTGCAATTTCTTTTCCGTCAAGACGTCCCGCAATTTGTACTTGAATTCCTTTTGTATCAGCCTGTTCAGTTAATTCAATAGCCTTTTTTATTGCTTTGCGAAATGAAACTCTATTCTTTAATTGTCCAGCTAACAATTCTGCAAGAATATTGGGGTTCCCGTAAGGGTTTGCAATTCTTGTAATAGCAATGTTGAGTTTTCGGTTCACATAATTCATACAATTAAGTTATTTTTTTATATTCATCTGTAATTCTTCGATTCTTTTAGATCTACCTTCTAGGAAAAATTTTGGGAATCCCATATATATTATGATCTGAATATCGATTCGTTTTTGAATCTCTATATATGCAATTCCCTCAAGACCGGAAGATATTTTCATATTTTGTTGTACATAATTTTGGATACATTTTCTTATTTTTTGATCTTCTTGTAGTCCGTCAAAATCATTTTTTGATTGTGCAAACCAACGAGAATGATAATCCTGGGTTGTACCAAGTCTGAAACCAAGTGGATTTGTTTTTTGTCCCATAATCCTCCACTACTATACATATCATCAAATGCCATAGCTGTGGACTTCTTTTTTTTTTTCCACCCCGATTTTTCCTATGTTATATTCTTCATAGTCTGAATAGAATTCATATAATGATAGATTTATTAATACAATAGTTATATGGCAAGTCGGTCTTTTTATGAGATAACCCCGTCCGCGAGCCCGAGGTTTTCGTTTTTTGACCGTAGTCCCTTCGTTAACTTCGGCTTTACTAATGACTAAATCGGCTTCGTTGAAATTCATATTATGACTAGCATTTGCTACTGCAGAATAAACCAATTTTAAAATGGGGTAACATGTTCGATACGGCATGAGTTCGAGTATCATAAGTGTTTCTTCGTAGGAACGTCCACGAATTGGATCAATTACTCTTCGCGCTTTGTGAGGGGACATACATATATGTTGACCTAAAGCGTATACTTCTGTATATGGGTCCTTTTTTTTTTTCTTTTTTTTATCATAAAAAAACCTCGTATTAATGAACGATAAGCATCTATGTTCGCCCTTTTTTTTTTTTCTTTTTATTTGAATATTAATTATTTAATTCCTTATTAACGAATTACCGCCGGGATTTATTATCATTTTTTGCATGACCCCGAAAATTTAGAGTCGGTATAAATTTTCCCAACTTATGGCCCACCATACGATCTGTTATATAAATAGGTCAATGTTCCTTTCCATTATAGATAGCAATAGTATGGCCGATCATTGTGGGTATAATGGTAGATGTTCGGGACCACGTTACTAGGATTTCTTTTTCCGCCTTTGTGTTAAGCTTATTTATTTTTCTTAATAAATGATTTGCTACAAAA
>JANZLC010046019.1:0-15979 GCA_026413385.1 Erythroxylum gracilipes
AGTTCAAAAAGTCCATTTTATCCTTCCTTATAGGCTTATGTTCTTTTAAACTTAAGTGTCTTGCCAAAAATACCCTTGAATATTCTGACATAAAATTTCTTCTAGAAAATGTTCTCCATTGTCTTAAGTTTCTAATGACACCAAAATCATTCAATTTGGTTCGGTGATTCAAAAGATATACTTTAAACATTTTTGGACTGCTCCTGTCCAAAACAGTATACTATGCACAACTTCCATCTAAAATTTAAACATCTTAGAGACTGAATTAGATTCCAATTTCTTCATACCATTTGGATCTCCATGTCTCTAGTTTACCAAAAATCAGAAATCATCCCATTTGGAGCTCTACTGATTCAGAAATCCTCAAAATACTGAAGTATGTTCAGTGGAATAGCTCCAATTTATGTTATTTAAGAGTACACACTCACTGTACCCATCCCACCTTTTTCACTCAATCTTTCTCAATTCAATTTATAAGGCTACGATTTTCAGTAGAGATGTAGAGAAATGTCTTACAAATCCAATGGTTCAAGAATAAGGTCATTTGGGTGTCTAGAGAAGAAGTTTGTGCTTAATCATATAGAACCTGTCTTGGGACAATTAGCATAACTTTCACTACAGATATCTGATTTAGGTGTTCTTTAGGTCGTTCGAAAGAAGAATTTAGGAGTTACAACTTTTATGAAGACCTAGAAGATAAATTCTATCTTTTGTGTTTTCTTTCTTCTTACTTTCGTATCTTCTTACTTTTGCTTCCTTCTTAGATTTGCTTCCTTCTTAGATTTGCTTCCTTCTTATTTTCTCTTCCTTCTTAGTTTCGCTTCCTTCTTAGTTTTGCTTCCTTCTTAGTTTTGCTCCTTCTTCGTTTTGCTTCCTTCTTAGTTTTGTCACTAAAAATATTAGACATGAAGTCATTTTGACTTAACATTCCTCACATCCCTAAAAGTTCTAAATCACTGTCTACACTCTCCAGAGCATCTCCACTCATAAGAACCATAACTTTCGACATAGGTGACCAAAAATTTCATGCTATATACCGTTGGAAAGATAACAGAAAGACCTACAACTGTCTAGAAGATAACTTTGCCTGAATCAACCTAGATTAATCCGGATTTTCCCCCAAAATCAGAGCGCGAATTTTACAATCATTCTCCAACTTACTGCACCCAATTCTCAACTTCATGAGAAAATTTTGAGATTCCTAAAGATAGAATTTAAATTCAATGTCTTCAAAAGAAATGTAGCCATATATATTGCGTTTAATCTAAATTAAGAATCATCTCGTTTAGACAACTAGAGAAAATGTTGTGGCCAAAAGACTGAAGCACACTCAGTTAACATTTTCCAGGTCAACCACCACATTTGTTTCCAATATCACAACTCATACCAAGAACAGTCTTTCAACTCCCTCTGTTAAGTCCAAATGACTTTACGATTAAAAATTTTGATGATGAACAAAAAGCTGACGAAAGCCAAGTAAAAAAGCAGACGAACAAAAAGCAGACGAATGAAAAATAAACGAAAGCCAAATAAAAAAGCAGACGAATGAAAAACAGACGGAAGCTAAGTAAAAAAGCAGACGAACGAAAAACAGACGGAAGCCAAGTAAAGAAGTAGACGAATGAATAGCAGACGGAATCCAAGTAAAAAAGTAGACGAACGAAAAGCAGACGGAAGCAAAAACAGACGAAAGCTATTTAAAAAGTAGACGGAAGCTAAAGAAACAAGACGGAAGCATCAGTCTGAGTTAGTTACAGAACTCAATTGAATAACTGTTTCTTTAAAGAATCAAGAAGCAGTTGCAGATGAGGCTATAAATATAAATCGAAGATGAAGACTGCAGAAGTGACAAGAAGCGAGACAAGTTAGAAAAGTGAAACAAGTGATTACTGTGCAAAAAGCTAGAGCAATATTTTTTTGTAACAAGCTCGAAACACCTTTTAGTTTTGAAAGTGATACAGATAGCCTAAAGAGGCTAAGCGTGAAAGAATACTGACTGTAAAGAGACCTGAAGAGGCTCAGAGAAAAAGAATACTTGTAAAGTTTTGAGAGATAGTGAAAACTCAGAAAGTCATCTGAGGACTGGACGTAGCCCATGGTTTGGGGTGAACCAGTATAAAAATTACTGTGTCAAATCTCTCAAACTCTCTCTCTCTCTTAAACGTGATTTTTGATATTACTGTTATACGCAAGTTTCAGAAAATCTTTTACAAACGTAATTTACGGTAGTTCTTTTGAAACAAACAAATTTGTTTTAAGCAAAAGATTTTTACGAAAAGGGGTTTAAAGAAAAAGTTTACCACAATTCAACCACCCCTTCTTGTGCATTTATCTATCATTACTGAATATTATATTAACGTGTGATTCACAACAGTCTTAACATAATCATATAATTTATCATCATCTTGTTTTAGTTTTAACACAACCTAGATACTTGTCATATTACACTCTGTCATAACATGCTTAAGATACATGCTCATGTTATAGCATAACATGCCATTGTTATTTTAAAATTAACCCTAAATTGCTTAATATAGGGTAGCTACATGATCTGCTATTACTCACATTGAGCAAAATTTTCCTTTATGTTGTGTCCCACTACCTAGAGTTTTTTTTTCACTTTCTCTAACATTCTTCTCTTTTGGGTAATGCTTCTCTATATCTATAGAGTGTAAAAACAACTTCCCAACTAATTTCTTTTGAAATTTCTTCAATTTAAGGTATGTTTAATACTTTATTTCAATTATTCTTGAGTTACTAAATGGTTTTGTGGGATTAAGAATAGGAATGCATATATTTTGTACGATGGAGTTGCTTTAAATTGCCCATATGATTGGAAGGGTTTTAAGGGATTAATTGGTATTGTTGGGCTATTTTACATGATTGAGTTTGACTTTTCTAAGGATTTTAAAGTTATTTTGCATATATTAATTGTGAATTTGAATCCTTAGAGCTATTAATTGGTTTTATATGAATTCAATTGTAAAATTATTCATATTTTGACTGTTTTACATTTTTATTGGGCTTTTGTATTATTTAATTACAAAAAGTTTAGGAAATTTTGTTTTATATGAGTTTATTTGATTTAATTAAGGTGTTTAGATAAATTAATTTTAATTGTTGTAATTAATTGATATATGCAGGTATTTTTGTTATATGGGTCTATCAGAAACACTATCTCAACTAGTTAGGAGTAAGCCACATACTATAGGATCCCCCTAGATCCCGCGTATCAGTAAGACTTTTACTGGATTGTTGTTGATTATGTTGTTATACTTATGATAGTTATATATTAATTTGTGATTTACTGGATTTGTTTATATTTTCATTATTCATATATAACAAATTAAACGTGATATTATTTTATAGTATTTGTTTATCATGGTTTGATTAATGTATATTATTCCCTTGTTTTGGAAAAAAAATCATATTTTAGGGAATAATGACAAAGAGAACAAATGCATCAGGATAAAAGCAAAAAAAAGGAGGTGTCAAATAAGAGGCAGAGAAGCGAGGGTAGCTCACAACAACCATCCTGACCATACATGACCAGACTGGTTTAAGGTATGGGACTATTGGAGTGTTTACGTAGGATGAAACTGGCGTGATAAATGGTGCCTATCACTCTTGAGATAATAAGGCAATAGGGATAGTTCAGGGGAGGCTAAGTTAGTAAGGGTGGTCTACATTCTATTAAGAGCCTAGGAGCTTACAACTGTAGGTGGGGCTTAGACAATTGTGTCGATCAATAACAGTGGCAGAGGTAAGATCCCCCTAAAGCAGCTTACAGTAACGCTAGAGTGTCAAGACGAACCCTCGAATAGCATAAGCATGTCTAGCAGGGCATCGACACCTTCACATTTTTTTTGTTTAATTGGAGAAAGGAAACTAGCGAGGGTTAACGCCTCAAGAAAGCCACTAATCTCTGATCATTCTGGAGCAACAAACGGAGTCTTGGGGCTGGGATCTCCCAAAGAGACCATCGAGTCATAGTTGAAGAACCCTGCTTAGCGAGGAAGTCAGCACAGTGATTAGATTCACGAAAAATATGCTAGAGAGAGCAAAACCAATCTCTTGCAATTAACGTCCGAATGTCCTCAACCAGAAGAAACATAGGGTGAGAATGGGGGCAAGAATTTAGCACCAAAGACACCACATCCTGAGAATCAAACTCAACAACAAGCCTTCAGTAGCCACGATCCCATGCCAAAGTTAAACCATGCCTAAGTGCCTGTAATTTGGCTATAGTAATAGAAGCATGACCAATATATCCCGAGAAACCAATAAGCCAGCATCCATATTCATCGTGAATCAGCCCTCCAAATCCAGCATCACCCGGATTGCCAAGAGCACTGCCATCCACATTTAATTTAACAAAACCCAACAGAGGACAATGCCAAGAGATCCACATATTAGTACTGTGAGCGGGAACAGAAGTAGGATGAAAAAATGCCAAGCTACAGTCGTTGATCAACATGTTATGCCATTGACGTTGAGCAAAGGTGGGAATCGCTTCGTGTTGAAGAACATCTTTATTTCTAGCACACCACACAACCCAAGCACCAGTCACAATAGTCAAGACATAGGTATAAGGTAAACTAGGGTCAAAGATATGCATGTTAAGCCAGTCATCAATAGAAGATGAGAAAAAGCAACATAGAGTGGTTCCAAGAATTTGGTTCCAAAAATACTTTACCCACAGACAATCTCTAATGGCATGAAGAGTGGTTTCATTACTTTGTCCACATCGAGAACACAATGGGAGTGTATAAAACCACGACCATAGCCAAGGGAATTGGTTGGTAAACGCTGCCACCTTATTTTCCAAAGAAAGAAATGAAATTTCTGGGGTAGGCATAGCTTCCAAATTCGGCACCAATTTTTATGAGGGTCAGGAGGATATGGTACACGGGTGAGGAACTCATAGCCAGACTTAATCGTGTAGGACCCTGTGGAAGTTTCTCCCCAGATCAAAACATCAGGACAAGTACGATAACGAGCCACATGAGTGGCGAAGATTCTCTTTCGAACTTCAAGGTCCAAGGGGGTACTGATAGAAGAGAGATTCCATTCACCATCCGAAGAGAGTAAATCATGGACTGTAAGATCACGATCCTGTATGGGAATATTATGAAGTAGACGTTGGAGAGGAACCTCACCAACCCATCTATCAAACCAAAAGGAGATAGTACGACCATCTCCCACAAGCCATGCAAACCCATCTTTCAAGATAGGGATAGCACGATGAATCGCTTTCCAGCAAGATGAGGCATTAGAGGGTAAGTTAGCCGTCAAAAGTGGTTGGGATCGTAGGTATTTGTCCTGTAAAACTTTAACCCACAACTTATTATCATTTTGCAATAAGGACCAAATAAGCTTACCGAGCATGGCAATATTATTATCTCGTGCCATCCGAAGGCCTAAACTGCCCATTGCCTTGGGGCTACAAACTGATTCCCAATTAAGAAGATGAAGCCCCTTGCTATTCCCCGAAGAACTCCATAGGAAAGAACGACATGCCTTATCAATAGAATGGCAAACACCTGAAGGCATCCAACATGTCTGCATCGAGTAGAGAGGGATGATTGAGAGAGTGGATTGAACAAAAGTGTGTCGAGCAGCTTTATTAAGTAACTTAGCTTTCCAGCCCTGTAGACGACCCTGAATTTTATCTAAGACATGTTGAAAATCTCGGTTTGTCTTACCACCATGCAAAGGAACTCCAAGATATAACCCCAAATCCTTAGTGAATTTGAGGTTAAACTACCAACGAAGAGAGTCCTTATATCCGTGAGGGACACTAGGCGATAAGAAAGTCCTAGACTTATGTGCATTAATTGCCATACCAGAATAAGAACATAATTGTTGCATAGTGGTGAGAACAGTCCGACAGTCTCTTCTAGTAGCAGAAGAAAATAAGAGAACATCATCGGTGAAGAATAAGTGGGATATAGGGGGACTCGTTCCCGAAATCCTAATAGGCCTCCAGTTATTAGACAACACTTTACTGGATATTAACAAGGACAGCTTCTCCATACAAAGCACAAATAAGTAAGGAGACAGTGGGTCGCTCTGACGCAAACCCCTTTGAGGGTAGAGAGCCGGTAACCGAGAGCCATTCCAGATAATAGACAACCGTAAGTTTGTAACACAGGATATAATAAGGGAGACATAAATCTGAGGAAAGACAAAATCAATAAGAGTTTATCGCAGGAATCACCAATCCACTCTATCATATGCTTTGGCTAAATCAATCTTCACAGCAAAATAACCCGCTTTCCTTTTGGTTCTACGAATGGCATGCACCACTTCTTTAGCAAGTTTAATATGCTCCGCTGCTATTCTGCTAGGAATAAAAGCACCTTGCGTCGGACTAACAAGAGAGTCCAACATTAGTTTGATTCTGTGAACAAGAACTTTAGTGAGAATTTTGAAACTAACATTACACAAACTGATAGGTCGGAACTGGTTCATAGAGGTTGGATTATTTTCTTTAGGGATGAGAACCACTAAAGTTTCCGCAAGCTCCATTGGGCAGGTACCAGTAAGAAAGGCGTGCTTTACCATATTATAAATAGAATCCCCAACTACATGCCAAAACTTCTTATAAAAAACTGGTTGAAAGCCACCTGGACTTGGAGCTTTATAGGAATGCATGAAGTTCATAGCTACAAATACCTCCTTTTTAGAGATGGGCGCTAATAGATTGTGAGTGTCGTCCTCCGATAGTGTCAGTTGGCTAGGCATCTGAGGAAAAGGCATTATAATATCATCAGTAGAACAAAATAAATTATGGAAAAAATGAATTACCTCAGCCTGGATAGATGACTCATCCACATTCCAAGAACCATCATGATTGCGTAAACGCTCTATTCCGATTTTGCTTACGACGACAAATAGTTGTGCCATGAAAGAAGCGGGTATTCCTGTCCCCATGTTGCAACCACTTAACTCTAGATTTCTGGTACCAAAAGACCTCTACTTGTTGTAAAATAGCATTATATTCAGTAAGCAGTTCCCTTTCCAAGTTACTTAGAAATTCTAATTCCCGAACAGAAAGGAACTTTTGCACGCCCTCCAGGCGTGCCAAAATCCTCTTCTTACGATGAAAAATGTTGCCAAAGATTTCCTTGTTAAATCACAGGGCAGCTTCCTTCACACTATGCAGAGACTCAGACAAAGAAAAGTGATCTCTACTCCAAGCCTTTTCGACCACCTGGTGAAAATCTGAATGAAAAGTCCAAGCTACTTGAAAAATGAAAGGGTCTTGAAGTAACAGGCGGGGTGGAACCATTTAAGCGTAAAAGGATAGGTTATGGTCAGAATGGGTTCGAGGAAAGTGATGAAGAGGGCTTCTGGGAAAAGTAACCGCCAATCAGGAGTTCCCAGGGCTCTATCAAGATGGAAAAAAGTAGAGAATATACCATTATGTAGTTGGCGATACGTGAAAGGTGCACCTTTAAACCCAAGATCCATCAATTCACAGCGGTCTAAATTTTGCTTGAAAATATCAGCTCTCCTTGTAGAGAACAACTCGCCCTTCTTTTCACTAGGACAAGCATAATTATTAAAGTCCCCAATGAGCAACCAGGGATGATCAATGATCTTATGAAGACGGAACATCTCCGTCCTGAAAATCTCTCTCCTGGAGACTTGAGGACTAGCATACACAGCTGTGAGGTGCCATAAATTGTTCTTACCATCCGAAACAAGGAAATGGAGAAACTATCGATGAGAGACCAAGAGCTGTAGTCGAAGTGAGCCATCGTGCCACATACATCAAATACCTCCTGAGAATCCAACAGAGTCCATACGAACAATATTGTCATAGCCAAGAGATTGGGATACCTTGTCAGCTTTAGCACCTGAGATATGCGGTTCTATAATAATCAGAATAGCAGGTTTATAGCCCCGAACAAGTTCCTTAACAAAACAAGCAAATTTGGTATTGGCCGCTCCTTGGCAGTTCCAAGCTAAAATATTGAGATTATGCATCAAATACTAGTAAATTTTGTGACAAGATAGGACAGCGATCTGTCAAACGATGGTACTAGGTACCATATCCACATCCTCTCCATTGGTAGAAGATGTCTCATCTATCCCATCATTAGCCATGGACACAGAAGAACCAGGGACAATATGAATAAGGGGTTGCTAATCGGTCGGTCCAGGATCAGGAGGGTCAGAAAGATGAATGCCATGAAGTTATTGTTGGTTAGATTCATCATAGATAATTGCAGTAGAGACCACAAGACCAGAAGCCAAGGGGTATTTTGAAAAGGCTAACGAAATTGGGAAGCCACCTGTTGTACTAATTTGTCGTCAGAAGGATGATGGGTAGGGGAAGCCAATGGAGGAGTCTTGGAGGAGGTTACCAAAGGTTGGACAGTGGAAGGCTCAATGGCAGGCAGTGAAGTGTGAGTTTCAACAGATTTTTCACCCAAATTTCTAGTCTCTTGGATACTTCTAGTAGAATTCTTGCGATTAGGATTAATAGGCTGCTTTTTGTGAACTCAGCCAGCTTTTGTAACCCCACTTATGGATCTAACGTCAAAGGTGAATGTAGGCTGGTCCGCACTATCGTGTCCTAAATCAGCAGGGTCCTGCATATCATCAATTGTAAAAAAAATCTTCAGTTAAACGAGAAAATCGATTAGCATTAAGGCTGATGAGGTTAGGAGGAGAAGCTCCCTGTTTAGAGCGATTTGGTCGTCGATGTTTTTTCTCCACCACCATCCAAGAGCCAAAACCGGGGATATGATCCTGATCACCGCCTCCAAGAGTGTGTCCTACGGCTTGGCAATCATCAGACCTCACCATGGTCGTTTCGGGGAAGGAATCAACTTTAGTCTGATCTGCAGCCAATGCGGTAGGACAAGTGTTCTCCTTATGCCCATACCGTCCACAGTTAAAGCAAATAGTATGGAGCCCTTCATATTCAACGTGATAGGATCTTCCATCAATCTCCAACTAGCCGACAAGGGGTTTATCCAAATCAACCTCTACGCAAACCCTAGCAAAGCAGCCTCGATTTGCAAGAGTAGTGTTCCTGTCAACTTTGATCGGACGTCCAATTCCAGACGCTAAAGCCAACAATAAGTCTTCATCATAATATTGAACCGAAACATCTGGAAAACGAGCCCAAACCAGTGTGGAGTCTACCGTGGAATTAGTTACTAAAAAATTTAGGGTCCAAGGTCGAACAGAGAGATAATGATCAAAAATGACCCAAGGACCTCCTCCCAGGACCTTTTCAAAATCATCACAGAGATCAAATTTAACCATGAAATAGTCATGTCCAAGATCAAGGATATCAAAGCCCCCAACCAGTGACCAAATCTGCTCAATCTTGGTGTAGAGGACCCTGAAGGAGATTGAGCGACCAAGAAGTTTAACTACGACAGATTGTCGCCACGAAAGCTCGAGTTTAGCCATATATGCTGGGTCGACGTTGAAAACCGGCAAGAGTGGATTACCATTCTTGAAATCCTTTTTCACAATGCCCACTGCGATGAGGTCAATTGGGACCCTGTCTTGAGCTTTATAATCGCATTCCTTGGCTTATTTGCGGGCAAGAACTTTGTCCTTCCAAGACGGTAAGGGGGAACCAGAGTGCCCAAAGCGCTAGAGAGATAGACCCAGTGGAGTCACAGTAGGGGTCGGATTTGGTGGCTTATCAGGGGGGCTGTTCTTTTTGATAGGGCGAGGGTCAGTGGAAGAGAGGCGTACACGAGAGGTCATCGTCGTCAGATCTGGTGAAGAGATGCAGACACAAATAACGTTGGTTGAGAGATAAAGAGCTCACTCGACACCTTCACATTGAGACTAGTTGAATATTGCCTAATTAGAGAGATACATAGGTCAGATCCTAGGAGTGTAATGTACTATTTGAGAAGGATATTGAGATCTAAAGGAGTGCATGGCATTGTTAGAGGCGTATTATCAATACAGGGACTAGATGATTGTCAGGATTGCAAGACATCTAGGAGTTGTGGTATCACCTCCATAAATAAGGGCCACTACATCATCACCAACTTCTTAGCAACCGAATGTTCTAGCAACTACAAAGGCAACACCTTATAACACTTAACACCCATATATTCCCATTAAACCGACAGATATCCACATAGATGACCATATATTACACTCTTTATCTAATATGGTCACTTAGATTATCTAAGAGTCTAGGGTTTTTGACAAAGCATCTTTATTTATTTTGTCTTTTATTTTTATTTTGTATTTGTCTATTTTATTTTGTTTAATAGTTAGCAACAAATTAGCCTTACTAAACTTGTATTTTGTTATTTATTTCTTATATTATTGTGAATATACTAAGCCACAATTTCTATTTATAAATATAATTGATTTATGTTTCATATATCTTGTTTAATATTTTATTCTATTTTATTTTACTTTTGCAAGGAAAAATATGGATGAAAATCACTTCTTGAATACAAACTTCTAGATAATAACCTAAGGAAGTATCAATTTACTTTACCTTCTCTCTATTAAAGATTTCCTATTCTTTTCTGTGACTTATTGTGTAAACTAGGGATAATGGATGACCGTGTTGACACCTATGTATCACGTTGGATTTAAATTTCAAATTTAAAAAGATAAGATTGAGTAATAGAAGAAGAAGAAGAAGAAGAAGAAGAAGAAGAAGAAGAAGAAGAAGAAGAAGAAGGCTAGGAAAACATTAGGAGAAACCCTAAAATGACAAAAAGTAAGAGAAATAACTAGGAAAACCCCTTTTGGAGTGAATTTTCATAAATTTAGAGTAAAGTTTTTAGGGATTTTAGGGATTTCAATCATGTTATCCTTGATGTTCAGATTTTCCTTTAGTTTTGATTTTTTTAATATGATTATGAGTTAAATTCTTTGTGATACCTAGATTAGATGAATCCTGAGATGGGCCTTATAATAATTTTATTTTAATTTTATTTATTCTTTAATTTCATTGAGATTTAATTATGTGTTCTTATTTATTATTGAATTAATAATATCAACATGTTGATTTATGGATCATTTTATGCAATTGAGATTAAGAAATCCAATGTATAAACAAATCTAGAGTAATTGAAAGGATTTGTATGCAAAACCAGAGATGGGTTGACAAAAATCTTTTGGATTAGGGTCAAACCTAATAGTAAAATTCATAAATCATTAATTCAAATTTATAGGTTTCAATTATTAAAAAAATCAATTAACCAACTCAGAGTTAGGTGTTAATAGTCTTAAGAAAGACATTAGCGTAATTAGTGAATTTCCGCAGTCTAGTGAACTTGAGAATAATTTGATTAATGGAATCATGATCAATAAAATAGATAGTAGTGAAAGGGGGATTGGTCAAATTCTAGGTACTGTTTGTTTTATTGGTTAATTTTCACTCTTTTATTATTTTAGTTTCTTAAATATGTTGACTTATTTTTAATTTATTTACTTTATTTTAAGTCTAAATTATTACCATCATCATTATTTTGGGTTAAATAATAGAAAAAGAGTTATTATTAGTACTCATAATCTCTATTCGATTGAAACTTGGTACTTCGAGTCTTGTACTATAAAATGATAGGTGCACTTGCCTTAGACAATTTATAAAGGAATTGAATTATATATAAATATCATACAAGTCCACTGCTCTATAATTTGACATTAGATGGTGCACTTTCATAAGTGAAACCAATTTAAAACATTTTACTAGAGCTCTTCTGGGCAATAAGGGTGCTAATCAATTTTTTGTTTCCTATAGTGGACTTATAAAATGATATTTAAGGACATTGATTTTCTTTTTTAATACCTCATTATCATCAAATAAATCATCCACTTTCTTATTGGAAACTGTCACACTTTTAGATTTTATCATTTCCTAGATATCACCTTTCAATTTTTCATTCTCAATCATGGAAACATCTAAGAGTTTATGAACCTTTTTATACTTAGTAAATACTTTATTCCTTTTCATTCTCATAGTCTCTAAATATTCAACTAACTCATCATATGAAAGATCAACATCATAATCATCATTATCATCACAAAAATTTATGGAAGAGGGTATCTAATTAATATTGGTCATAAGTACATACTTGTTACCATTTTTAGATTCCTCACACTTCAAACTAGTAGTGTCATCCCATGTGAGCTTGAGTTCTTTCTTCTTCTTTTATTGCTTATCCTTTATCTTATTATATAGTTTTTATCTTTCCTTACAAACCTTTGGTAAAGACCTAAGCAATTTTCTCATCAATTAAATATTAATATAATTCATACCAAGAATTTTAAGAGCATTAATTGTATAAATGAAGTGAGTTTATTATAAATGAAATCTTTTTCTCTATATGAAATAGCTCATATTGATACACTAATAAGATCACTTTAGTCTATTTTACTTAAGTAGTGACATCGTGTTTATTTTCAAGTGTGTGTCATATATCATGGGCAATTTCATATATAGGCACCCTATTTTATTCATTTATACTAAGAGCATAAAATAAAATAAGGACCACTTTACTATTTAAAGCAATGAGTCCCTTATTATTATTGCTTTATTTACTTTTATCCTTTGATAACTTAGTCTTTACTTTATCTAGAACTATAACTCTCAATGGAACAAAAGAACCACTTTCTAAAATTTTCCAAAGATCAATCCCTTTAGATAAAAGAAAGTATTTAATCTTAGTTTTAAAATAAATATGTCATCTTCAAAGAAAGGATATACATTGATTATCTTGGCTAAAAAGTGAATCAAATTGTGACATAATAATCTTTCAAATTTTGCGAGAAATCTATAAATGAATGAAATATACTTTGATACCAATTATTGGTCATTGGATGGCACACAAGAGGAGGGTAAGTTGTGTGTGTTTGCTTTTATCTTATTTAAACCTAATGAATGAATTGTCTATTTTAATAAATAATTTGGTAATTTTATATAAGATAATCACAAAAAATAAGTAATAGTTAATTAGATTAAGGGAAAGACATAACTTGAGTTATAGTGGTTAACTAAATAATATTCAGCCTATGTCCACTTTTTAAGTTGCACTTCAGAATTTATTATCTTTTTCTTTCAATAAGTGAAGAGAAATTATTCATACATCTTCTTTGCCAAAAGTGAAGAGTAACACTTTTCAAATCTTATTCAAGGTTAAGACAAATTCTCAGAATTATATATCAAGTAAGTTCACCAATTGTAACAATTATACAAGAATACAACTTAAAACATCTCTCTCTTGCTCACATTAATGAACAAAGACCTAGTTATGTAACACCCCACTCCCCCCGGACCTGACATCGATGGTGATATCTGAGTCCGTGCCCTGCGAGGGTGGCGTGCTACATCACTCAGTCCAAACGCAGTACAATAATAATTTTTGAAAACATAAACATACACAATGTGGAAAACAATTAACATAAACAGTCATCAGTAATTACAATGACCACGGAGGCCTTTTTACAAATACAAATTTATTTAGGCTGATAACTTTATAACATGACCTAATCATTTATACAAAACTTCAGAAAATACATTTTTTTAGACACTAATGCAGACACGAACTGATCCCGACCTCTTTTCTCACTCTGCTATACGCCCGTTGCCTAACGGGGTATTCTTCTAGATCCTGAAAAATAGTTGCAAATTTTGGGTGAGTTTTGTGAAATCAGTGAGGTAACCATCATCGATGGTCCACTCGATCCATGCAACAATCCAGTATATCACAAGTATGTCACAGTTTTCACCTTCAGAAGTACCACATGATTGCACTCACAAATAACTCACAATTATTTCACAACTGTACATTCAGAGGTACCACATGATCATCATAGTTATTTCACAATCACACATTCAGAAGTACCACATGCTTGTTATCGACATCATTCAATTAGACCTACATAACTAAATAAATACACGCAACACTTAGGCAATTTACAGTTATTTCACAATTTCACATTCAGAAGTGCCACATGATTTCACTCAAGCAAATCACAATTATTTCACACTTGCATGATCAGAAGTACCTCATGCTTGTTATCACATAAGTATAAGGCATTTTTGCCTTTCATCCAATCAAAATATCAAATCAAATGCATATAAAATGCATATGTTACACTTTTCCCATTTATTTACGGTGTTGTAACCGAGCGCCTAAACTGTCCCATGTAGGGCTCATTAATAACTGTCCCATATAGGGCTCATTAAACGGTAAACGTGTCTTAGGGGTAGGAGAACCCTCTGGGTATGCACTACTTCCCTTCGAGCTCAAGGCTCTTTTTCACTCGCTGATGCGTCTTAGGGGTAGGAGAGCCCTCTAGGTATGCACTACTCCCCTTCATGCTCGAGACTCTTTTTCACTCGCTGAGCTTTCAACTCTGATCGTTGGCTACTCTGGTCACAACTGCTATTATATTTCATGCAATCATGTGTGAAATACATATGTCCCAATTAAGCAGTAAATATATATCATAATTAATCCACGTGTCACAATGTATCAAGCAGTAACGGCAGCGCAATCAATCCACGTGTCACAATACATCAAGCAGTAAATGTATTGCAATTAATCCACATATCCCAATGTATCACATCATACACAGGTAGTTCACAGATTCACAAATAAGAAAAACTTCTATGTCATAGCTCCCAATGCATCGGACCTTCTGTCCGGAATCCACAATCAGAATCAATCACAAAACCACCATTATCTCTATAGTAAACATATAATAATCGAAAAAGCCATCTAGGTCACTCACCTATATCTTTCGAGCTAATTTCAGGAAGTCTCAGCAACGTCGGTGGATCGACGCTCCAAATGTGCCTCTATAACGGTCAAAGTATATAAACATTACCAAATGCACAATCAGAAATAGTTAAAAATGCACATGCAGCAATTAAAATGTGTACAATGCATGTTCATGACAATCCCTGTATCATTCCATAAATCACATCACAAAATGTTCCCCTATGTCATAGGAAACCATATCCACCAAAATTACTCAATTCGGATCTCTATAGGTACGGATATTGCCAAAACAAGAAAGTATGTGCGAAAAACTAACCAAGACTGAACACTATACCAAGATTCACTCCAGAAATTGAAAGTCTTAGAGTCTAAAATGCCATTCGGCTCCTTCAGGTAACTTGTATATCTCTGTCTCTAGGTTAATTTGAGACAAGAATCAGATCGATTGGAGCTCTATAGCTCAAGATATCTCCAAATTACTGAAGCATGTTTAGAATTTTTTAACCGGTCTGCCCACTTTTATCTAGTCAATATTTTTCAATTTAATCTCAAAATTGATCAATCTGGTATATAAAGATATCAAAATGTCTTAGGAATCCATCGCTTCAAAAATCAGATCGATCGGAGCTCGGACAAAGAAGTTATGCTCAAAAGCGTTGAGGGAGGTCGGTCGGCCAAAATTCTGGGCAATTCGGAGCGATGCGCCCGCGCGCCCCGCTGGCGCTCGACCCTCCTGATTTGACATTCGAATTTCAAATCTTCATAAATTTTGACTCCGAACTCTAAATTTTACAAACCTGGTACCGTTGGTAAGATAAAAGACCGATCTACAATTTTCATGACGATTTAAAAGCAGGTTCGGTCTCTAAAGGGGTCAAACATTCACTCAAAGGTGACTAATCGACAATCTCCTCATAAACAATACCAGAACTTGTAACCATCATAACTTTTGACCCAGAACTCCAAATTTGACAACCTTAGTGTCTATGGAAAGATAAAAGATAGCTCTACAATATTCATGAAGAACTCACAAACCAATTCAGCCTCAAAAAGGGCCAAAACCTCGATCAAGTTTCTGCCTATACGTTTCACCTTAACAGTACTACACATACTACATCATTCATCATTTATCAACCAACCATCAATTTAAACAAACCAATTATTTACCCATAGACACTAAACACAACTTCATGCTATTTAGTGTACAAGCATCACAAATAATGCAATTAACTACCAATTGA
>JANZLC010046150.1:0-15952 GCA_026413385.1 Erythroxylum gracilipes
TATTAATGAAATTTGCATTTGGATTTGGAAGATTGCTTGGGTTTATGTATAAGTTCATTTTGTTTTTGGGTTTTGAATTAAGGATGGTTGTTGGGAAATTTTGGTTGCATTTAGTAGAGTTAATGTTGGGGTTGAGTAGTTGAAAGAGTTTAAGTTTGCATTTTTTTAGGTCGGCTTTGTACGCCGTGATGAGACCCTTTTGGTCGTCACGACGTGGGAAGACCGCAGGTACGTCGCGATGAAAGTTAAATCCTTCGTCACAACATAACGCTCACAGGCTCGTTGCGACAAATGATAAATTGTTTACTGCGACGTTTCTTCTCGCCCGTCTTTACTGCGGCGACACCTGCCTTTGCTTCCGAGGAGCTTTTCTTTTCTTCTAAATTTTCAACTTCCAAGTCTTTCCTCCTCGTTCAAGTTTCATACTTCTATGTCCAATGTTGGGCTCCGGAAACGGGTTCCAACAGATGCACATAGACAAGAGATAGAATTTGAAGTTAGAGACAAAGTGTTTCTTAGAGCTTCTCCATAGAAAGGGGTTATAAGATTTGGTAAAAAGAGCAAGCTTAGTCCAAGATACATAGGCCCTTATGAGATCATTGAGAAGAGTGGGCATTTAGCTTATAAGTGAGCTTTGCCACCAGAATTATCTAAGTTTTGTAATGTCTTTCATGTATCGATGCTAAGGAAGTACCGATCGGATCCTTCACACATAGTTCAACCCTCTGAGGTTCAGTTAAGGGAGGATTTGACATATGAAGAACAACCAATGGAGATCTTAGATTCAAAGGAAAAGGTGTTGAGAAATAAGATTGTGAAGCTGGTTAAGTCTTATGGAAGAACCATTCGACGGAGGAGGCAACATGGGAGCCTTTGGAAGCAATGAGGGAAAAGTATCCACACCTTTTGGTAGACTCGGGTAAGAATTTCGAGGACGAAATTCTAAGAAGGGGGGGAATTGTTGGACCCCGAAAATTTTTCCAAATTTTAGTGATTTGTTTATTTAGCTTTTTATTTAGGTTTTGGTTAATTATTCAATTTTTGGATTATTTTTTTATTTAGTCATTAATTTAGTGGCATGAATAGAGATTAGAATTAATATGGGAAGGTTAGAAGTAAGTTAGCTTAGGACAAGGTAAATGCAGGGTAAAATAGGAAAAGGACCATTAAAAATGGTTTTGTATTGGAAGAAGAGAGAAGTGTCATAAGAACCAAGGAGACAGAAGAGAAAAACGAAAATAAGATAGAAGAAGAGAGGTTTCAGTGAAAAAGAAGAGAAGAGAAATCAACTTGTTGAGGTAGATTAACCATCTTTTCTTCTTGCTTTATTAAAAGAATGGGTTGTATGGAGGATGAAGGAGTTAGAAAGCAAAGGGGTTCTTATAGGAAGAAGGTGGATTAGGAGAACCCAATTGATTTTAGGGTTTCTAAACTAAATCTTAAATTTTCTAACCTAGACGGACTGTAGGTAGGTTAGATTTGAGTTTTATTAGTGTTTATTGTGATTCTATGATTTTTTTGAAGTTTATAAATTTTATTGGAATGTTGTTTTGAATAAAACCTTGGTTGTTTTAGGAAACCAAGGGAATCCTACCTAAGAGCAAAGGGAAAGGCAAGCTTGACTTGGATTTCTGCAAGCCTATTAGGTGGGTAATGTATTTATAGTTATTGTGTAATTGGGCAAAATTCTTGCCTATGTGTGTGTACGTGGTTTTGCTTGAAATTGAAACAACTGTGAATACTTGGAAAGGCATGATGCATTGTGGTTATGTTATACCTTGAAAAGGTTATAACATTTGAAACTGAATGAAAAGAAGGAAAAGCATGAAAATATGAGAATATCATGAAATGAAAGAAGCATGAAAGTGAAAATTTGTGATTAACTAAATTAAGCATAAATTTGATTGTGTTTGGGCGAGAGAGGAACTGTTTCGTAGTCATATGCACGTCGATGTAAAGCCTTCTCCCGGCTGCCCACTTGTGGAACACGAAATCCAAAAATTAGATTCGTTTTGTTCACGGAGTAAACTTTGGTTCCTCTATTTTGTTCATGGAACCCTTGAGCCAATTGTTGTGCATTGCATCTTTAGGTGTTCAAGTATGGTGCATAATAAAATGTTATGTTTAATGACTTAAGTTTATGCTATGTATTAAGTTGAGTTATGTTGATCAATGTTTAAATTGGTTGACTAAAGTAAGAGTGCTAGAATTGCTAGATGTACATATACATATGCTTGAATATGTGGCCATTACTGATGGCTATATATATATATATATATATATTAGCCAGTGAGCCGTATAGCTCACCCCACTATTCCCTCCTCAAGTGCAAATCGAGAAGATAAGTGATCCTTGTAAGGCATTTGGGCAAATTCCAAAATAGTAGCTTCTGTAACTAAATTAGTTTGTTCACTTTTGGATAGCTTCATAAGCATGTAAACATCGAGCATTATGTGTATGTTGTATTTTTGGGTTAAGCCTAACCCCTTGTTCAAATTGGGTTGATGTAATTAAAGTTATATGAGTTTCTATTGCTTAGGCAAATGAGTTGAAAACTGAAAAGTTCCTAGGAGTATGTGCATATTTCTTGGGTATATGTATTTTCTTGATCTAAGCCCTTCATAGGTGTAGAAATGGTGTGCTGACTTCCAGGAGAAACTAGACTAATTGAGGCTAAATTAGTTAAATTCGTCCTCTAAAAAGTTGTAGTTTAATTGTCTAGCTTTCCATAGATGTATAGTATAGAAACTTTGGACTCTGGGGTTGAAAGTTATGGTCTTTATAAAGGAGGAGATGTATCATCTGTAAAAGACGTATCGTCTGTGATGACATCACATCGTCTGTGATGATGTCATTTCGTCTGTAAGGATGCATCATTTGTAAAGATGCATCATTTGTAAAGATGTATCATGTGTAAAGACGTCTATGATGACATCACATCGTCTGTGATGATGTCATTTCGTCTATAAGGATGCATTGTCTGTAAAGACGCATTGTCTGTAAAGATGTATCGTCTATAAAGACGTATCGTCTATGATAATGTCACATTGTCTGTAATGATGTCATTTCGTCTGTAAGGATGCATCGTCTGTAAAGATGTATCGTCCGTAAAGACGTATCATCTGTGATGATGTCATTTAGTCTATCAGGATGCGTCGTTTGTAAAGATGCATCGTCTGTAAAGATGTATCGTCCATAAAGACGTATCCTCGGTGATGGTGTCATAGCGTCTTAAGAGTTGCTTTGTCTTAAGTTGACCCGCATCGTCTTAAGACTTTTGCTTCGTCTGTCTTTTATTTCATCCGTCTTTTGCTTCATCTATCTTTTGTTTCGTCTGTCTTTTGCTTTTCATCTATCTTTTGCTTTGTCTGCTTTCTGCTTTTATGACTGAGACTTCTTCCTCTATTCACTATTCATCTAATACCATTGTCTGGTCCATTTTTGACCCCTCAGACGATAGATTTGGTCTTCAAGGTCTTCATGAAAGTGGTAGATCTTGAAGTCCTCTTTTAAACTACCTAAAGAACACCCTAATCTAATATTCGTAATAATAATTATTCTAAATGTCCCCAAAATAGGTTTAGTATAGTTAAGGGCAAGTACTGTTTCCGTCAAATGTCTCCGAATGTTTAGGTTCCAAAAACGGGTTCCAACAGTTTTCATCTGCCACTTCACATCATGACTTACTTTTTTATAGGTTTCACATCTCCTTTAACCCCAATAAAATGTTTTTTTAATCGGGTGATTCCTCCACCTTTCAAATGCTTGTTACAAAACAAGCAAATAGTATGGTTCTTTATACTGGGAACCAATGCGACATGAGCCCAAGCTGGATCATTGTATCTTCCTGAAGTGGATTGATCAGGAGTACTTGAACTTTCTTCCATTTATCTTTACACATAAAACTTCCAACCAACCAATCCATTCAACTTCCAACCAATTCATTCATTATGTTCTAATTTATGTCCTTAAATCAGACAATCAATCCCATTCATTTCTAAATTCTATGATAAATTGCAACTTCCTCTCGAGTCTTGACCAAACTGTGAACAATCAACAACCAACACAAATGACAAAAGTCACAAAACACAACAATTCAATTCCAACATCCCAACCAATTCAGAATTTTAGGTACACTCATACAGATACACCCACCCAACCAATTTAGATATCGAAACATTCATCACAAAACCAACACCAATCCATCATCCAACCAATACCCTAAACCATCATCTATTCTAACATTCCAATCTAACCAATAAAAATTGCAATGAAGCATGAAAAAATCGAAATCAAAAAAACCAAATCACTTGCTTTGCTTTGGGTCTTCGGGTTTTCAGGTTGTCTCTTCGGGTCTTCAGGTTTTTGGGTTTCCTTTTCGAGTTGAGGCATCTCCGGTGGCTTCCTAAGTAGATTAGGTGAAGCTGTGACCTTTGGTGCAATGGTGTGGTGCGGTGTGTAACAGTGGCGTCTTCGGTGCGGTGTAGTGAAAGGAGCCTAGGAGGATGAGGGAAGGAGGATATCGAGAGACAGAGACTGGGGTCAGGGAGGGGAGCAGTAGAGATGGCGATAGGGGTGAGATAAGAGCACGAGAGTGAGAGCCGAGAGTGAGAAGCTAAGTCTAAGAAGTGAGAAGTGAGAAGAAGGCAGAGACGCAAAGTCTGGGGGCGAGGGGGGAGGATTTAGGTTAAAATTTTCCCGCTATTGTCAATACAGGCCAGTACTAAACAAAAATAATAGGTACCGACTAATATTTGAGGCCGATACCGATAACACAGATACCGTACCATTTTTTGACTGGTACGGTACGGTATCCGTATCTTTGATTTTGATACCATTTAGAAAAATATAGGAGTTATATTTTTTGTATTATATTGCACATCAGGTAGTGAGTAGTTGTAATTACAGGAAGATAAGAAGACAAATCGAATAATAAAAGTTAAGGTGATAAGACAAGGAAAGTGAAAAATATATATGCTACGTGACAGTAGGGACAGACCTACACAGAGCTGACCCAGCTACAAGATATGGCTTGCAATCACTTTCTTAATCTTATGGGATTGGATAACTCCTCTATTCCCAGTTAGAATATGAGATGGTTATTTAAAGGGACGATTGATTACAGGGTTAATGAAATGTTAGTGGCTCCAATCAATGAGCAGGACGTCAAAAGAGTGTTATTCAATTTGAATCCTTGCAAAGCTCCTAGGCCAGATGGATTCACTGCTCTCTTTTTTCAGCACACTTGGGGCATAACAGGGCAGATTTTTACTAAAGCTGTATTGGAATTCTTTTCAACTGGGAAAATGCTACGAGCATTGAATCATACATACAGTTGCTTAGTGCCTAAAAGAAGTAATCCTCAGAGTATGAATGATTTTCGGCTAGCCAATTTCTTATTGCAACACTATTTATAAAGTGATTTCTAAAATTCTAGTTGAGCGGCTCAAGCAAGCTATCTCTAGTATCATTAACTTGGCTCAAGGGGCTTTCATCCAGGGACGGAATATTGGGCATAACATTCTTCTCCTATAAGAACTATTGAAAGACTATCAATTAGGCAAGAATCTTAAGAGCTATTTAATTAAAATTGATTTATTTAAAGCATTTGACACGGTGAGCTAGAGGTTTGTACGGGTATGTCTTGAAGCATTGCACTTGCCTTCTAAATTAATAGCAAAGATCATGACATGCATTCAAACTCCTCTACTGAGCATTCTGGTGAATGGGATTCCTACTAAGTCAATACAAATAGCTAAAGGAATTCGTCAAGGAGACCTGTTGTCGCCTTATTTGTTTACTCTTGTGATGGAAGGCTTTTCTCAACTAACAACTAAGTTGATCTCATGTAATAGGAACTTCCAGTTCCATTACAAACGTGAACATCTCAATCTCTCGCTTCTCTTGTATGCAGATAATCTTTTGATATTATATGGTTCCAATTCTCAATCGATGACTATGATGATCCATGCATTGGAGATATTTGCTGATTGGTCTGGGTTGAAGCTAAATACCGCAAAAAGTTATATGTATCTCTCTAATGGTGTGTGGAATCTTACTAAAATTCAGAATCTAGTTGGGCTAACTGTGAAATCTACTCCTTTTTCCTATTTGGGTGTTCCCATCACTTCCTTTAAGCTGAAGTATAACGATTGTCTCAGTGTACTTGAAAGAATTAAGGCATAAGTGAATGCATGGCAAAACAGGTTTCTATCTAATGTTGCTCAAATTACACTTATTATTTTGTCTTAAGTAGTTTTCATATCTATATTGGTCTGCTCATATAGCCTTCCCTAGGAAAGTGTTTAAAGAGGTGGACAGATCTGCGAATGCTCATAATGCAAAAGTTAAATGGAGTGAGATAGTGATTCCTAAGAAGTTTGGGGGACTGGGAATAGTTGCTATCTACTCAATGCAGAAAGTCTTAATGTGCAAGAGGCTTTGGCGTTTATATACTGATCATAATGCTCTATAGGTCAAATGGATTTATGACTTTCACTTGAAAAATCTGAATTTTTGGCAAGCTCCTTGTGAAAAGGAGTTCTCATGGATACTAATCCAGATGATGAAGCTGTGAGACTTGGTTTATCCTTGTATCAAACATAAGGTTGGCAATGGTGCATGTACTTAGCTCTAGTATGATAATTGAGCTGACTCTAGTCCTTTTATCCGAAGCCCTCAGGTCTAGCACTTAAGGAACCGCATTCCTCTTAACTTAAAAGTCTCATCCTTGCTCTACAATGGTCAATGGTATGGGAGATACTGAGGATTTGACACTCTGGTACAATTCTTACCCCAACAAGTTAATGTCTTGAATGATGATTCTATAAATTGGTCTCTTGATTCGAGCGGTACATTCTCCAATAAATCTTGTCATCAGCTACTTCTTAGGGGTCTATGTGAGGTATCTTGGTTTCCACTTTTATCGCAGAATTCTATACATCCTAAAGCCTCTTTTATTACATAGCTAGTGCTTAAAAACAGACTTGAGACTAAGGACAGGTGGCATGGCAATACTAATACAATTTGTGTCTTATGTAAATGGTTCCTGAGGATTAGGACCATCTCTTTTTTCTCTGCAATTATTCTAAAGCAGTCTGGAGTAGACTTCTGCATCTTCTATCTATTAATGGATATTATTATTCTTGGGATCAAGCTCTTAATTGGGCTATTATAAACTCTCAAAAAAGACGGACTAACACTTCTCTTGTGAAAGTTGCCTTCACTATTGCTATATATTCTCTTTGGAAAGAACGTAATGCTCGGCTATATACTACTCATGAAGAGGGGAAATATCAAGTAGCTGATAGGATCATTAGTTGAATACGAGGTGCCTTAAGTGCTAAAAATCTTCTTCATTCACTTTCCCCCGATATGTGACTCACATGGAATCTTTAGCTTGGCTTCCTAGAATGTTTTACTAGCGTTCTGACTCCTCTTTTGTTCTTGTATATTTCTTTTTAGATTAGCTCTCATTGTAATGATGCTATAGTTTTGTCTATAGTTAATCCCTTTTCAATTTCCAAAAAAAAAAAAACAGGATATCCATTATACAATGATGGTTTTGGCGAATTTCTAAATGTTTGTCCTCATTCAATGTCTCAGTTTGCATGGAAAAGATTAACCACAGCTAGCTTCAGTCGAGATGGAGACCTAATATTAACCTTGACTTCGAATACCATTATCCAACACATGTTTTTGGACAAATTGTGGTCACGGATAAAATAAGTTACTTGTTTCCTACCTAGTCTGGTTTCTTTCTTCTTTCTTCTTTTGTTAATGGAGATATCTAACTAAAGTTGACATTGTAGTGGAAAGAGTTTATTAGGTTCTTTATTATTTTCCGTAAGGATCATCAATTTTTTCATTGGCCTAAAAAGTTATGGGAAAATTAAAGCACTAGGAGATACGGAATGAAAAATTCTTGAAGGATATAGTTTCACACAAATTATGAATGGTTGTAGTCATTATGAACTTTCTGACAAAAACAAAAACAAAAAAAAAATCAAAAGCGAAATAACCAATAAACACCTGAGATTTGGTATCATAGTTCAACACATCTTGCCAACGTTTACATGGTCTTCACCTAACTTAATTACTTTTACCTGTGGTATATATAATAATAGTTTTACTGAAAGCATTACAAAGCCGACTTACCTAACCATTAACACTATCTCTCATTCTTACTATCTATGAAAGTAAATTACACTTACTAGTACGACTGTCTCGTACTAACATTAATAGAAGATTTTTTCAACAATGTTTGATAATAAAGGATGAAAATAAAATAACTCAATTGTTGAAATAACAACTAATATAAACAAAGACATTTTTATAAAAATAACTCAATTCAAAATTTTCAGAAAAATTTAAATCCTCGTATAACCATTTTCTCAAAGATATACTCTCTATTTGAACCCGATCTTGATTAAGATTTCAAGTCTTATCAACAATTGTCTTTGAACACTTTTCCATATTAAAAATATTAGTAATTCACATAAATAATTGATATTATATTTATAAAACTTATTTGTATCCATTATCGCATACACCAACGTTAACGAAGAGTCTTCCACAGCGTGAATCAGGGGAATGGAGTAGAGACTCAAACCTTAGTATTCCAGAGACAAATGGTCCATTCAGAACATCCGACAAAACGACACCCATACCTTAGAATTCCAATAACAGAAAAAGTGGTCCCTTTCTTAAAAGTTAAATACGACACCCATGCCATAGAATTCCAACGACAAAAAGATTGTTCCTTTCCAAAATATCTGATAAAGCAAGACACGAAAGATTGACCAAAAAAAAAAAAAAATTGTGAAGTGAAGGTTACGACATCTATGCATAATCTATATCCAGTGGAATCAAATTTTCTAATGAATTATAGGAAAACATTTATTATTTATTGAACTGATACTATTTTTATTATTGTGTTATACGCAATTTCTTAATTGAATATTTTTACTGAATTTTTCAATTAAATATTCCGAAATTTTGGAACCAAATCATTTCTTAATTAACATAAATGCAAGCTTAAAAAAAAACATAAATGCAAAATGGGATACGAAACTGGTGCGACATTAATATGTCATGTCTATACATCGTGATTGTTATGCGTTTTTACTTCTCTTATTATAGTCAAATTTCTAATTAAATATTTTTATTAATTTTTTTCAATTAAGTTTTCTAATATTTCCAATCAAATCATTTAGGTTCGACTTTGTTAATTCATGACAAGCGGCCGCCGTCGCAGAGATTGATGGATGAAGAATAGCAACACCAGCAGGCGAGGACTTGTTCTTTTTTTTTTTTTTTTGATTCAACGAGGACTTGTTCTAATGCTCAATTCGTCATTTAAAAACCTATCCAGTGGGCTCTTTTTAAACAAATATAATCACTTAAGAGTCTAAAAATTACATTAAAATCATCAAATCTTATGATTACCTACATTTATTTGTACATAATAATCTTATTTTTAATAATTAGCTTGAAAACGGAATTTAATTAGAAAGAGAAAAGTCAATTGAAGAATTGACTGTTACATATCTTCTCTTTTATTATTGTTTGAATTCCAATAGGTGTAAGTTGAGGGAATTAAAGCAAAAGCAATTACAACTAGGTTTTCATCCCTTTCATTTGAATGATCATTAAACTATATATGAAATTAAAGCGATTGCATCTAACACTCCTAAAAGTTAAGAAAATGCCTTTGACATTAGAACATCTTACCAAAGAAGATGAAGAGATATATCTTGTACGATCTATACCACATAGCGTCCGCTTACGGTTTACCTAATATTCCTTCTACATGCTACTAGCAGCTCAATAGACCTTAGTTTTTCTGTTGAGCTCTACTGTTCATCAGATTCTGCTTTCCTTCTTGGTAGTTCTGCGTTATATTTTGTGCGTCTGAGCTTCCATTCTTTCCTTTTGCTTACTATAAACTGACTTCTTTGTTCCTTTAGGCCTTCCTTTCTACTTTGAATATGTGAACATGTGTTTGCATAGCGACCTTTTAAAGCTTTTTCCTGTATTCTATCTCATTTAAAAACCTTTTGGCCTCTTTATAAATGTTTAAGAAAAAACATTTAAAAAATAAAACAAAGATGCGTGGCTAGTAAAAGAAACCAAAGCATCGTATTACGATGATCCTATAATTAATAATAACCGCGATTACAAAGTTCAGTTGAAATCCTTCAGTGGAGGTCATACGCATACTAGCAAATTCATGATACCCGTTAAGAAAGGATAGATTCACTTAATTACAAGGTCTTAAGATCATACTTTCTAAATATGTTCATCATCTTCATTTATATTTGTATATGAAAATACATTGCATTTTGAATCCATTATTCTCAGCTGGCAGCTGGTACATGCCTTATTTTAGCACACAACATAATACATTTATTTTTATCGGGATTCGGGATATAAGTTCGTTCTGCAAATAAGTTAGTAAGGTCGTTGGTTAACGTAGTTGCCCCTTGGATCATAGTTACAGGAGATGATAGTGCCTCCATTGTTGCACCTAACTTTAGCACACCCTAAACGAACCGAGTTGCGCCATACCACCTGAGTGTAATGCCTGCACTCTCCCCCAACACATGTATTAGAATTATAGTCGTACCTTGGCTTCTCATCTACCCACATCTTCACGGCAGCTGTGCCCGTCATGTCGGCGCTGCTCCATGCAAGGTTCTCACCGTATGGCCCCCCGGAATGCACCATTTTGCAGTCACCCTTGAGCTTGTCAACGTAGGCTCGGGCATAAGCCGCCACCTTTTCGTCCCATTGCATGGGTCCGACGCGAACCTGTGAACGAGCTGCGTTATGAGCGTTTAGGTAGTCTTGGGGGGTGTTCTGAGCATTTGATACATGAAAAACGGCTAATGCAACGAAGCAAGCAATTGCTAGAGAAGTAATGCTGTTGATCACCATAATTGTTTCTTTCAGAAAGCGAAGTTAATAAAAAAGTGGGAAGACAATCCTAACTTGGGCTAATTGGTGATGAATGTTGGAGTTATTGAAAGATATATATAGCAACCTCGTGTGGAAATTTTGTTGCAATGAACGAATAAAATGCAAGAGAAGAATTTTCTGCTGTGGAAAGTTTTATTGGATAAGTGATCCACCAAGACACCATTGTGGACCAGAAAACAAGAAATTAATGAGTTGCGGTCAATTTCAGATAACATTTTAAAGATAAATGCCAGCATTGAACGCCCATATCAAATATTCAGAGCTTCCATATAACATTTTGCACATAACAAATCTAATTTTAATGACCATTTACTAAGTCTCTTACTTTGAATTAACGTTAGCATATGATAACTACAACAAGAGGCTAATTTGAACAGGTTGATTTTATCTTATCTTGTCTGATTACTGAGTCAGCTGTTAAAACCAATTCTCCATCGTCGACACATTTTGTACTTTGTCAAGTTACGCCATGGGGCATTTCACTACTTATTTTTCCATACATTTTCCATCTCAGATCCAACTAATAAACCAAAAAAAAAAAATAGAGATGCCAAGGAACTCATGAACATTGTGCAGGAAAATTCAGTTACTTTACCTTTCTTTTTGATATATAATTACGGTTTATAACGAACAAAAGTTTCACTGTGCATAGTGGAGGAATACCTTGTGGCCGATGGATACATTAAAAGTTAAGATACTATAAAAAGATTATATTGTTTTTGATCAAGTCAAGAGTAATAAGTGATCATTAATGGGGAAAAACATTTCTGGGTTCCTTTTTTCCTCAAAAGTATGAACTAATACTAATGATGAATTAAACAATGACCATCCCATTTTCTATTATGTATTTTAAAATAATCGGAGAGTTTTTAAATTAATGTTACAAGTTGAGAGAAAATTTTTAATTAAAAAAATCATTATGAATGGATGGATGCCTTGAATTATAAACTTAAGTAGAGAACAAATTAAAATCCTTACAAAAGTAACAAATTTGATTTATTTAAACATGTTCTTAATTTGTTGCCTTAATAAAAAGACAATGATAATTGAACTTATAGCTACGCTTTTACCTATTGCTTAAAACACTTTTTGCCATAGCGACAAATAATTCCAATTAGTTGGAATGTTTCCAATAATTAAAAGAGAGATAAAAGACATAGTTTGCTCCTATAGTTTAAAAAAACTTTTAAAGAATCCTTTGATAATTAAAATTTTAGAGAAAAATCTTTTAAAATTTTAGTTCTATAAAAAAAACCTTTTTCTTAGATTTTGGTTTTAAAAATAACAAAGAAATATATGCAATATGAACATCAGATATGGACTAATCATATATCACTAATATGATAACCTAAATCAATTATTAAACTTTGTCTAAACTAATTAAATTAATAATTTAAGATAATTATAATAAATTATTAATTTGAGTCCAATTTAATTAGTTTAGTTCGAACCTAAGAGCTATATTGAATCGTCATGTAAGTAACATTTGATTAGTAAGTGAAATATTCATGGGGCATGTATTTTAATGTTATTTTTTAACCGAAGTCTAAGAAAAGGACTTTTTTTAGATGACTGAAAATTAGAGAGAATTCTTTTTGAAAATTAAAAAATCAGATCTTTTTAAGATTTATTAAACTATAAGAAAAGTTTGTCTTTTATCCTAAAATTAGTATGAACAAACCAAATGTGCCAAGTTATACCTTGAATGAAGGTTTGTATTTATATATATTCTGATATAAATCTCACATTAGAGTTGACCATGCATAGCTCAATTGTTATTACAAAGAAAGTATCTCATATTAGAGTTGACCATGCATCAGCTCAATTGTTATTACATAGAAAGTAAGATCCCTTTCCCATATTTCCTATTTTTGCATCTACGACTCAACTCCTAATTATTTTGTTATAAACATTTCTTAAAATGAAATAAAATTCAAAAATAAATTAAACCTCAAATTCCATTTAGTCTCCAATCCCCAATTTAAAAAAAATATAAATTCGTAAACTACAAAGCAACTTTTTTATATAGAAAGAAATTATAAATTCGTAAACTAGATAATATCTTAAATTAGAAGCACAATATTTATAAAAGAATTAAAATAATACTAAGGTTAAGTAAAGTAAACAATTAATATCATTGATATACAATGCTCATATATATATATAAACCAAGAATAATCAAATTATACATATTGCTGAGACGAAAAGATGATGTTGAGACGAAATAACGTTCCTTATTTGTTCTTCAATTTTGAAGTCCCATACGAAAATTATTTAATGATTAAAAAATATGAAATAGGAAATAATTGTGGCATCGTACTTATCCTCGATTGGAAGAGGCTCACTTAGAAGAAGATCACCGATTGTCTTCTAGCTCACAATTTTCTTCCAAAGACACGTGTAAGTACATCACCTATTGTCTTCCAGCTCACAATTTTCTTCCAAAGTCACGTGTTGTTATACTTTTCTAACGAAAGACAAGTAAAATGAAATTCATTAACACTTCATCGTAAGAAGTAAGTATTCTACTACTATTCACTTTGAAAGAATTGTAAAAGGATAGACTCATTAGTCCATTTGCTCCAAAGTGCCTCTTTATTATTGAATAGTCTTCGAATTCTCTTAGCCACTAGGATAGTCTTGGATCAACTGGAGAGAAACAAATCTTAGTCCTCCCTCTTGCTTTCTCCTGCATAGTTGCTCCCATTTGATTTTTCCCTTTTGGAATTATCTACCTTTCCAAACCATAAGAAATTCCCGATGCATTTCTCCATCTCCTTGTTAATCTTCTTGGGTAAAAATAGGTAAGTACTCTAATGGGTGCGGAGATTTTTTAGTATTGAAATGACAAGCTGAACTCAACCAACTTGTGACGAAACTTTATTCTGCCATTAATTTTCCTCTTAAATTTCTCCAAAAGCACTAGACAGTCATGGAATGTTAGCTTCTTAGAGGAGATTAAGAATCCAAGATATTTGAAAGCCAAGCAGTAGGCATTCAAACCAATGATGTACCTTTATATGTTAGTGTTAATGACATCAAAAGAGAAATAAACCTTACTCTTCTGTATGTTAACACTTAATCCAGAGATCCTGCAAAATAATTGTAGAGATTTATGTAACAAAGAAATAGACATTTGGTCAGGTCCACAGAACATCATTAGGTCATCTACAAAGTTTAAGTGGGTGAGGCACATCTCCTTACATTTGTAGTGGAATATGAAGTTAAGGGATCTTGATGTGTTCAACCTGATTATCGTAGTGAGTATTTCCATAGAGATGACAAATAAATAAGGAGAGAGTCCCTGCCTTATACCTTTAGAACCTTTGAATTGTTTGCTTAAACACGCATGACAAAAAAAAAAAAAATACAGGTTGTTATTGTGTAGAAATGACATGGGTGTTGATTCAAACAGTAGTGGCTTATCCAAATAAAGAAAACTGGAAGTCTTTATATATAGTTAAAATGTGGAAGACAATGAAAAGGAGATGGTTATCTCTGAATTAACTAAAATAAGGGATAACCAAGGAAGCCATACAAAACATAATTAGGGTCGAAAATTGAGTCTCGTATGGGATGTAGAAGTTAACAAAACATACCAAAATTGTTCAACTTTTGTTCTTCTAAGACTACGTCTTCCAACAACTGCTCTAAAGTGAATTCTTTATAAAGCTCACATTATTTATTAGCTAATTGTTATCATTGATTGTCCTTACAATCAAACACTAGTATCATCAAACATAATCAATTAACATCAAACAATAATAACAACATCTCAGTAAAAATCCCATTGAGATGTAGAGTCTAAAGAAGTCGAGAAATACGTAGTCTTACCCTTAACTAGTAGAGAGGTTATTTCTGATAGATCTATATGAAAAGAGAAAAGAAAAAAAGATTTGAGAACTGTTTGAAGAAAACAAAAGCCAAAAATATAAATAGATAACTACATAAAATAACAATAAATTCAAAATAAAAAAAGGATAAAGAAATAATAATAATAAATGAAATAAAAGATAATAATAAATAATAAAATAAAGATAAAGATAAAAAGTAAAGAATTAGAATAAATGACGAAATAAGTAAATAAATAAATAAACAAGAAAGAAGACAAATAAATAAACAAATAACAATTGAAAAAAAAAACTTAACTAAAATGACTCAGGGAGAAGTACTACATATAAAAGTATTGTTAAGTCAAATGACTTTACGAGATTAATAAGTTTCGATGATAAAACAAAAAGAGATAATGAAAAGCAGACGGAAGCTATGCAAACAAAAAAATCAGAGGGAAGGACACAGAAACAAAAAACAGACGGAAGACAAAAAAAAAATAGAAGGAAGCAAAAGCAGACGGAAGACAAAAAACAGACGGAAGCTAAGCGAAACAAAAAACAGACGGAAGACAAAAGCAAACGGAAGCTAAGCGAAACAAAAAGCAGACGGAAGACAAAAAACAGACGGAAGCAAAAAACAGACGGAAGAAAAAAACAGAAGGAAGCAAAAGCAGACGGAAGGCAAAAGCAGACGGAAGCAAAAGCAGACGGAAGCATCAGCTTGAGTTAGCTACAGAGCTCAACTGACTAACCGTTTCTTTAAAGATTCAAGAAGCAGTTATTCAAGAAACAGTTGAAGACTCGGCTATAAATATGAGTCGAGATTGAAGAGTAAAAAACTTTTGATTAACTTTTTGGAGTTTTGAGAGATAGAATTTTAAATTCTATTGTGTTGTGCAAATATTGATAAGAGCAATATCTTCTGTAACAAGCTCTATACACCTTTCAAGTTAGAAAGTGATACAGATAGCCTGAGGAGGCTAAGTGTAAAAGAATACTGATTGTACAAAGACCTGAAGGGGCTCAGCTGAAAGAATACTTGTAAACGTTCGAGAGATAGTAAAATCTCAGAAGGATATCTGAGGACTGGACGTAGCCCACGGTTTGGGGTGAACCAGTATAAAAATTACTGTGTCAAA
>JANZLC010046196.1:0-32960 GCA_026413385.1 Erythroxylum gracilipes
AACAGTTAGAGGCTGACTTGGAGCTCTCTAACTTAGTAATTTCTGTCTAGCCCTCCTTGTGTATGAGTTTGTACTATTTCATATTTGGGTGATGATTATTAGATTTTTTTGTGCCAGAGAGAAAAGTGCCCAGAAGAGAAAAAAACTACATATCGAAATTTGCTCTAGACTCAATCGATGACCAAACGACCTCTGATAGGGATGAAATTTCAGTACGTCGTTCCTAAGTCTTGCCTCTTGACATTCAACGGTTAGAATCTGATTTAAAGCTCTCAAACTTACTATTTTCTTTCTAGTCTTATTCGTATCCAAGTTTGTATTATGCCATATATTGGTGATGATTATTTTATTTTTTTGTGACAAATTAAAAAGTACCCAGACCAGAGAAAAAGTGCATATCAAAATTTCCTCTACAGTCGTTTAATGACCAAACTACCTATGATCGGGATGTAATTTTAGTATGTTGTTCCTGAGTCTTGCTTCTTGACATCTAACAGTTAGAATCTGATTTGGAGCTCTCTAACTTAGTATTTTTCTTTCTAGCCCTCTTTGTATACGAGTTTGTATTATGTCATATATTAGTGATGATTATTAGATTTTTTTGTGCCAAAGGGAAAAGTGCCCAGAAGAGAGAAAAAATACATATCAAAATTTTCTCTAGACTCGATTGTTAACCAAATGACTCCTGATCGGGATGAAATTTCAGCATGTTGTTTCTGAGTCTTACATCTTGGCATCCAATGGTTAGAATCTGATTTGGAGCTCTCTAATTTAGTATTTTCTATCTGGCCCTCCTTGTATACGAGTTTGTATTATGTCATATTTTGGAAATGATTATTAGATATTTTTACGCCAAAGAGAAAAGTGCAGAGAAGAGAAAGAAAGCACGTATCAAAATTTGCTCAAGTCTCGATCAATTACCAAACGACCTCTGATTGAGAGGAAATACTAGTATGTTGTACTTGTGTCTTGCCTCTTGACATCTAACGGTTAGAATCTGATTTGAAGCTCTCTAACTTAGTATTTTCTATCTAGCCCTCCATATATACGAGTTTGTATTTTGTCATATATTGTTGATGATTATTAGATTTTCTTGTGCCATAGAGAAAAGTGCACAAAAGATAGAAAAAATACATATCAAAATTTGCTCTAGACTCGATCGAAGACTAAACGACCTCTGATCGTGATGAAATTTTAGTATGTTATTCCTAAGTCTTGAATATTGACATCCAATGGCTAGAATCTGACTTGGTGCTCTCTAACTTAGTATTTTCTATCTAGCCAGAAGAGAGAAAATGTTCATATCAAAATTTGCTCTAGTCTTGATCGATGATCAAACGATCTCTAATCGGAACGAAATTTTAGTATGTTGTTCCTAAGTTTTGCATCTTTTCATACAACGGTTAGAATCTGATTTGGAGCTCTCTAACTTAGTATTTTCTATCTAGCCCACCCTGATTACGAGTTTGTATTATGTCATATATTGGTGATGGTTATTAGATTTTTTGTGCCAAAGAGAAAAGTTCCTAGAAGAGAGAAAAAGTACATATCAAAATTCGCTCTAGTCTCGATCGATGACTAAATGACCTTTGATCGGGATGAAATTATAGTATGTTATTCGTGAGTTTTGCCTCTTGACATCTAACAGTTTGAATCAAATTTAAAACTCTCCATCTTAGAATTTTCTTTCTAGCCCTATTTGTATACGAGTTTGTATTATATTTTATATTGGTGATGATTATTAGATTCATTTGTGCCAAAGAGAAAAGTGCCCAAAAAAGAGAAAAGTACACATCAAAATTTGCTCTAGTCTCGATCGATGACCTAATGACATCTGATCTGGATGACATTTTAGTATGTTGTTCCTGAGTCTTGTATCTTGACATCCAACGGTTATAGGCTGACTTGGAGCTCTCTAACTTAGTAATTTCTGTCTAGCCCTCTTTGTGTACGAGTTTGTATTATGTCAAATTTGGGTAATGATTATTAGATTTTTTGTGCCAAAGAGAAAAGTGCCCAGATGAGAGAAAAAGCGCGTATCAAAATTTGCTCAACCCTCGATCGATTACCAAACAACCTCTGAATGGGATGAAAATTTTTTACGTTTTCCTGAGTCTTGCCTCTTGACATCCAACGGTTAGAATCTGATTTGAAGCTCTCTAATTTAGAATTTTATTTCTAGCAATCTTTGTATACGCTTTTTGCGTTATGTGATGTATTGGTGATGAATATTATATACGAGTTTGTATTATGTCATATTTGGTTGATAATTATTAGATTCTTTTGTGTCAAAGAGAAAAGTGCCCAGATGAGAGAGAAAGTACATATCAAAATTTTCTCTAATCTCGATCGATGACCAAACTACCTCTGATCTGGATGAAATTTTTGTATGTTGTTCCTGAGTCTTGCATCTCGACATCTAACGGTTAGATGCTGACTTGGAGCTCTCTAACTTAGTAATTTCTATCTAGTTCTCTTTGTGTATGAGTTTGTATTGTGTCAAATTTGGGTAATGATTTTTAGATTTTTTTGTGCCAAAGTGAAAACGTTTATATCAAAATTTTCTCTAGTCTCGATCGACAACCAAACGACAACTAATCGGGATGAAATTTTAGTGTGTTGTTCCTGAGTCTTGCCTCCTGACATCCATCGGTTAGATTCTGAAATGGAGCTCTCTAACTTAGTAATTACTATCTAGACCTTTTATTATATGAGTTTTTATTATGTCAAGTTTGGGTGATGATTATTAGATTTTTTTGTGCCAAAGAGAAATGTGCCCAGACGAGAGAGAAAGTGCGTACCAAAATTTTCTCAAGCCTCAATCGATTACCTAACACCATCTGATCTGGATGTTGCTCCTGAGTCTTGCCTCTTGACATCCAATAGTTAGAATCTGATTTGAAGCTCTCTAACTTAGTATTTTCGTTCTAGTTAGAATCTAATTTCAAGCTCTCTTACTTAGTATTTTTGTTCTAGCCCTCTTTGTATACAAGTTTGTATTATGTCATATATTGGTGATGATTATTAGATTTTTTTTTGGCTATAGAGAAAAGTGCACAGAAGATAGAAAAAGCACATATCAAAATTTGCTCTAGTCTCTATCGATGACCAAATGACCTCTGATCGTGATAAAATTTTAGTATGTTATTCCTGAGTCTTGCATCTTGACATCCAATGGCTAGAACCTGACTTAGCGCTCTCTAACTTAGTATTTTCTATCTTGCTAACCTTTTATACGAGTTTGTATTATGTCATATTTGGGTGATGATTATTAGTTTTTTTGTGCCAAAGAGAAAAGTGCCCCGACTAGAGAGAAAGCATGTATTAAAATTACTGAAGCTTCGATCGATCACTAAACGACCTCTAATCGAGATGAAATTTTTGTATGTTGTTCCTGAGTCTTGCATCTTGACATCTAATGGTTACAATATGATTTGGAGCTCTCTAACTTAGTATTTTCTGTCTAGCACTCCGTGTATACGAGTTTGTATTATGTCATATTTGGGTGATGATTATTAGATTTCTTTGTGCCAAAGGGAAAAGTGGCAAGATGAGAGAGAAAGGGCGTATGAAAATTTGCTCAAGCCTCGATCGGTTGCCTAACGACTTCTGATCGGGATGAAATTTTAGTATGTTGCTCCTGAGTCTTGCCTCTTGACATCTGACAGTTAGAATCTGATTTGAAGCTCTCTAACTTAGTATTTTCGTTCTAGTTAGAATCTAATTTGAAGCTCTCTAACTTAGTATTTTTGTTCTAGTCGTCTTTGTATACAAGTTTGTATTATGTCATATATTGGTGATGATTTTTACATTTTTTTTGCCATAGAGAAAAGTGCGCAGAAGATAGAAAAAGTACATATCAAAATTTGCTCTAGTCTCGATCGATGACCAAATGACCTCTGATCGTGATAAAATTTAGTATGTTATTCCTGAGTCTTGCATCTTGACATCCAATGGCTAGAATATGACTTGGTGCTCTCTAACTTACTATTTTCTATCTAGCCATACTTTTATACGAGTTTGTATTATGTCATATTTAGATGATGATTATTAGATTTTTTTGTGCCAAAGAGAAAAGTGCCCCGACGAGAGAGAAAGCACGTATCAAAATTTTCTGAAGCTTCGATCGATCTCCAAACGACCTCTGATCGAGATGAAATTTTTGTATGTTGTTCCTGAGTTTTACCTCTTGACATCAAACGGTTACTTCTGTCTAGCCCTCAGTGTATATGAGTTTGTATTATGTCATATTTGGGTGATGATTATTAGATTTCTTTGTGCCAAAGAGAAAAGTGTCCAAACGAGAAAGAAAGTGCGTATCAAAATTTTCTCAAGCCTTAATCGAATACCTAACGACCTCGAATCGAGATGAAATTTTAGTATGTTTTTGTTAAGTATTGCTTCTTGACATCCTACGGCTATAATCTCTTTTGAAGCTCTCTAACTTTGTATTTTCTTTCTAGCCCTTTTTGTATACGAGTTTGTTTTATGCCATATATCTGTGATGATTATTAGATTTTTTTCTTTCAAAGAGAAAAGTGGCTAGACAAGAGAAAATGTTCATATCAAATTTTACTCTAGTCTTCATTTTTGACCAAACGACTTCTAATCGGGATGAAATTTAGAGTGTTGTTCCTGAGTCTTACCTCTTGACATCCAACGGTTAGATTCGGATTCGGAGCTCTCTAACCTAGTATTTTCTATCTAGCCCTCCTTTTATACGAGTTTGTATTATGTCATGTTTGGGTAATGATTATTAGATTTTTTTGTGCTAAAGAGAAAAGTGCCCAGACGAGAGAGAAAACACGTATCAAAATTTGCTCAAGCCTCGATCGATTACCAAACGAGCTCTGATCAAGATAAAATTTTAGTATGTTGTTCCTGAGTCTTGCCTCTTTACATCTAACGGTTAGAATCTGATTTGGAGCTCTCTAACTTTGTATTTCCTTTCTAGCCCTCTTTGTATACGAGTTTGTATTATGTCATATATTGGTGATGGTTATTAGATTTTTTTGTGCCAAAGAGAAAAGTGCCTAGAAGAGAGAAAAAGTACATATCAAAATATGCTCTAGTCTCGATCGATGACCATACAACCTCTGATCGGGATGAAATTTTAGTAAGTTATTCCTGAGTCTTGCATCTTGACAAACAACGGTTAGAATCTGATTTGGTGATCTCTAACTTAGTATTTTTTTTGTCTAGCCCTCCATTTATACGAGTTCGTATTATGTCATATTTGGGTGATGATTATTAGATTTTTTTGTACCAAACAAAAAAGTGCCCAGATGAGAGAGAAAGTATGTATAAAAATTTGCTCAATCCTCGATAGATTACCAACGGACCTATGATCAAGATGAAATATTAATATATTGTTCCTGAGTCTTGCCACTTGACATCCAACGGTTATACTCTGATTTAGAGCTTTCTAACTTAGTATTTCATGTCTAGCCCTCCTTGTATGCGAGTTTGTATTATGTCCTATATTGGTGCTGATTATTAGATTTTTTTGTGCCAAAGAGAAAAGTGCCCAGAAGAGAGAAAATGTTCGTATCAAAATTTACTCTAGTCTCAATCGATGACCAAACGATCTGTGATCGGGACGACTTTTTAGTATGTTTTTCCTAAGTCTTGCATCTTGATATCCAACGGTTTAAATTTGATTTGGAGCTCATTAACTTAGTATTTTCTGTCTAGCCCTCCATATATACGTGTTTGTATTATGTCATATTTGGGTGATGATTATTAGGTTTGTTTGTGCCAAAGAGAAAAGTGCCCAGACTAAAGAGAAAGCGCCTATCAAAATTTGCTCAAGCCTCGATCGATTACTAAACGACCTCTTATAGAGATGAAATTTGAGTATGTTGTTCCTGAGTCTTGCTTCTTGACATCCAACGGTTAGAATCTGATTTGGATCTCTCTAATTTTGTATTTTCTATCTAGCCCTCCTTATATGCGAGTTTGTATTATGTCATATATTGGTGATGATTATTAGATTTTTTTATGCCAAAGAGAAAAGTGCCTAGAAGACAGAAAAAGAACATATCAAAATTTGCTCTAGTCTTGATCGATAACTAAACGACCTTTGATCGGGATGAAATTTTAGTATGTTGTTCATGAGTTTTGCTTCTTGACATCTAACGGTTAGAATCTAATTTAAAGCTCTCTAACTTAGTATTTTATTTGTAGCCCTATTTGTATACAAGTTTGTATTATATCTTATATTGGTGATGATTATTAGACTCTTTTGTGCCAAAGAGAAAAATGCCCAGAAAAGAGAAAAAGTGCATTTTCTATCTTGCTCTCCTTGTATACGAGTTTGTATTATGTCATATATTGGTGATGATTATTAGATTTTTTTGTACTAAAGAGAAAAGCGCCCAAAAGAGAGAAAACATTTATTTAAAAATTTGATCTAGTCTCGATCAATGACTGAACGATCTCTAATCGGGATGAAATTTTAGTATGTCTTCCTGAGTCTTGTCTCTTGACATCCAACAGTTAGAATCTGATTTGGAGCTCTGTAACTTAGTATTTTCTATCTGGCCCTCCATGTATACGAGTTTGTATTATGTCATATTTGGGTGGTGATTATTGGATTTTTATTGTTCCAAAGAGAAAAGTGCCCAGAAGAGAGAGAAAGCACGTATCAAAATTTTCTCAGGCCTCAATCGATTACCAAATGACCTCTGATCGAGATGAAATTTTAGTATGCTTTTCCTGAGTCTTGCCTCTTGACATCCAACGGTTAGAATTTGATTTGGAGCTCTCTAATTTAGTATTTTCTATCAAGCCCTCCTTGTATACGAGTTTGTATTACGTCATATATTGGTGATGATTATTAGATTTTTTTGTGCCTAAGAGAAAAGTTCAACAGAAGAGAGAAAAAGTGCATATCAAAATTTGCTCTAGTCTCGATCAAGCAGCAAATGACCTCTGATGGGGATGAAATTATAGTATATTGTTCCTAAGTCTTGCATCTTGACATCCAACGGTTAGAATTTGATTTGGAGCTCTCTAACTTAGCGTTTTCTTTCTATCCCTCTTTGCATACGAGTTTGTATTATGTCATATATTGGTGATGATTATTAGATTTTTTTTTGCCAAAGAGAAAAGTGCCTAGAAGAGAGAAAAAGTGCATATCAAAATTTGTTATAGTCTCAATCAATGAGCAAAGAACCTCTGATGGGGATGAAATTTAGTATGTTGTTCCTAAGTCTTGCATCTTGACATCCAATGGTTAGAATATGATTTGGAGCTCTCTAACTTAGCATTTTCTTTCTAGCCCTCTTTGCATATGAGTTTGTATTATGTCATATATTGGTGATAATTATTAGATTTTTTTATGCCAAAGAGAAAAGCGCCTAGACGAGAGAAAAAGTGCATATCAAAATTTGCTCTAATCTCGATCAATGAACAAATGACCTCTGATGGAGATGAAATTTTAGTATTTTGTTCCTAAGTCTTGCATCTTGACATCCAACGGTTAGAATCTGATTTGGAGCTCTCTAACTTAGCATTTTCTTTCTAGCCTTCTTTGTATACGAGTTTGTATTATGCCATATATTAGGGATGATTATTAGATTTTTTTGTGCCAATGCGAAAAGTGCTCAAAAGAACGAAAAAGTGCATATCAAAATTTGCTCTAGTCTCAATCAATGAGCAAATGACCCCTGATGGGGATGAAATTTTAGTATGTTGTTCCTAAGTCTTGCATCTTGACATCCAACGGTTACAATCTGATTTGGAGCTCTCTAACTTAGCATTTTCCTTTTAGCCTTCTTTATATATGAGTTTGTATTATGTCATATATTGGTGATGATTATTTGATTTTTTTGTGCAAAAAAGAAAAGTGCCCAGAAGAGAGAAAAACGTACATATCAAAATTTGTTGTAGACTCGATTGTTGACCAAATGACCTCTGATGGGGATGAAAGTATAGTATGTTGTTCCTGAGTCTTGCATCTTGACATCCACAGGTTAGAATCTGATTTGAAGGCCTCCAACTTAGTATTTTCTGTCTAATCCTCCTTGTATACGAGTTTGTATTATGTTATATTTGGGTGATGATTATTAGATTTTTTTGCGGCAAGGAGAAAAGTGCCTAGATGAAAGAGAGAGTGCGTATCAAAATTAGCTTAAGCCTCGACCGATTACCAAACGACCTCTGATTGGGATGAAATTCTAGTATGTTATTCCTGAGTTTTTTCAATTGACATCCAAGGATTATAATCTAATTTGGAGCTATCTAACCTACTATTTTCTGTCTAGCCCTCCTTGTATGCGAGTGTGTACTATGTCATGTTTGAGTGATGATTATTAGATTTTTTTTTGCCAAAGAGAAAAGTTCCCAGACGAGAGAGGAAACGTGTATCAAAATTTTCTCAAGCCTCGATCGATTACCAAATGACCTCTGATCGGGATGAAATTTTAGTATGTTGTTCCTGAGTCTTGCCTCTTGACATCCAACGGTTAGAATCTAATTTGGGGGCCTCAACTTAGTATTTTCTGTCTAGTCCTCCTTGTATACGAGTTTGTGTTGTGCCATATTTGGGTGATGATTATTAGATTTTTTGTGTCAATGAGAAAAGTAAGTAGACGAGAGAAAAAGTTCATATTAGATTTTTCTTTAGTCTCGATCGACAAAAAAACGACCTCTGATCGAGATGAAATTTTAGTATGTTGTTCCTGAGTCTAGCCTCTTGATATCCAAAGTTAGAACCTGATTTAAAGCTTAACAACTTAATATTTTCTGTATAGTCGTATTTGTATATGAGTTATTATTATGTCATTTATTGGTGATAGTTATTAGATTTTTTTGTGCAAAAGAGAAAAGTGCCTAGAAAAAAGAAAAAGTTAATATCAAAACTTGCTCTAGTCTCGATCGATGCCCAAATGACCTCTGATCGGGATGAAATTTTAGTATGTTGCTCCTGAGGCTTGCCACTTGACATCCAACGGTTAAAGGCTGATTTGGAGATCTCTAACTTAGTAATTTCTTTCTAGCCCTACTTATGGACGAGTGTGTATTATGTCATATTTGAGTGATGATTATTAGATTTTGCTATGCAAAAAAGAAAAGTGCCCAGAAGAGGCGGAAGTGCATATCAAAATTTACTCCAGCCTCAATTGATGGCCAAACGATCTCTGATCGAGATGAAAGTTCTGTATGTTATTCCTGAGTCTTGCTGCTTGACATCCAACAGTTAAAATCTGATTTGAAGCTTTCTAGCTTAGTATTTTCTTTCTAGCCCTTTTGTATCGAGTTTGTAATATGTCATATATTGGTGATAATTATTAGATTATTTTCTGCCTAAGAGAAAAGTGTCTAGAAGCGAGAAAAAGTTCATATCAAAATTTGCTCTAGTCTCAATCGATGACCAAAAGACCTCTGATCAAGATGAAATTTTAGTATGTTGTTACTGAGTGTTGTCTCTTGACATCCGACAGTTAGAATCTGATTTGGAGCTCTCTAACTTAGCATTTTATGTTTAGTCCTCCTTGTATACGAGTTTGTATTATGTCATGTTTGGGCGACGATTATAAGATTTTTTTGTTCCAAAGATAATAGTGCCCAGATGAGAGAGAAAGTGCGTATCAAAATTTGCTCAAACCTCGATCGATTACCAAACGACTTCCGATCGGGATGAAATTTTAGTATGATGTTCCTGAGTCTTCCCTCTTGACATCCAACGGTTAGAATCTGAGTTGTAGCTCTCTAACTTAGTATTTTCTATCTAGCCCTCCTTGTATATGAGTTTGTATTATGTCATGTTTGGGTGATGATTATTGGATTTTTTGGGCCAAAGAGAAAAGTTCCCAAATTAGAGAGAAAGCGCATATAAAAATTTGATCAAGACTCGATCGATTACCAAATAACCTCTGGTTGAGATGAAATATTAGTATGTTGTTCTTGAGTCTTGCATTTTGACATCGAACGATTAGAATCTGATTTTGAGCTCTCTAACTTAAGTTAGAATCTGATTTGGAGCTCTCTAACTTAGTATTTTCTACCTAGCCCTCCTTGTATACAAGTTTTTATTATGCCATATATTGGTGACGATTATTAGATTTTTTTGTGCCAAAGAGAAAAGTACCCAGAAGAGAGAAAACGTTCATATCAAAAGAGAGAATCTCATTTAGGACTCTCTAACTTAGTATTTTCCGTCTAGTCTTCCTCTTCTATGAGTTTGTATTATGTCATATTTTGGTGATGATTATTAGATTTTTGTACCAAAGTGAAAACTGCCCAGATGAGAGAGAAAGCATGTATCAAAATTTTCTCAAGCCTCAATCGATTACCAAATGACCTCTAATTAAGATGAAATATTATTATGTTGCTCTTGGGTCTTGCCTCTTGATATCCAACGGTTAGAATCTGATTTGGAGCTCTGTAACTTAGCATTTTTTGTCTGGCTCTCCTTGTATACGAGTTTGTATTATTTCATATATTGGTGATGATTGTTAGATTTTTTGTGCCAAAGACAAAAGTTCCAAGAAGATAGAAAATGTTCAACTCAAAATTTGCTCTAGTCTCGATCGGGACAAAATTTTAGTATGTTGATTATGAGTCCTGCATCTTGACATCCAACGGTTAGAATCTAATTTGGATCTCTATAACTTAGTATTTTCTGTCTAGTCCTCCTTGTATATGAGTTTGTGTTATGGCATATATTGGTGATGATTATTAGATTTTTTTGTTCCAAAGAGAAAAGAGCCTAGAAGAGAGAAAACGTTCATATCAAAATTTGCTTTTGTCTCAAATGATGATCAAACAATCTTTGATTGGGACGAAAATTTTAGTATGTTGTTGCTGGGTCTTGCATCTTGACATCCAACGGTTAAAATCTGATTTGGAGCTCTATAACTTAGTATTTTTCATCTAGTCCTCCATATATACGAGTTTGTATTATGTCATATTTTGGTGGTGATTATTAGATTTTTTTGTACCGAAAAGAAAGGTGCCCAGATGATAAAGAAAGCGCGTATCAAAATTTGTTAAATCCTCGATCGATTACCTAACGATCTCTAGCTTAGTATTTTTGGTCTTCCTCTCCTTGTATCCGAGTTTGTATTATGTCATATATTGGTGATGATTATTAGATTTTTTTGTGCCAAAGACAAAAGTGCCCAGAAGAGAGAAAATGTTCAAATCAAAATTTGCTATAGTCTCGATCGATGACCAAACGATTTCTGATCGTTACAAAATTTTTATGTTGTTCCTGAGTCTTGCCTCTTGACATCCAACGGTCAGAATCTGAATTGGAGCTCTATGATTTAGTATTTTATGTCTAGCCCTCCTTGTATATGAGTTTGTATTATGTCATATATTGGTGATGATTATTAGATTTTTTTATGCTAAAAAGAAAAGTGCCTAGAAGAGAGCAAACATTCAAATCAAAATCTGCTCTATTCTCAATCGATGAACAAACGATCTCTGATCGGGACGAAATTTTAGTATGTTGTTCTTGAGTCTTGCATCTTGACATCCAATGGTTAGAATCTGATTTGGAGCTCTTTAACTTAGTATTTTATATCTCGCCCACCTTGTATACAAGTTTATATTATGTCATATTTGGGTGATGATTATTAGATTTTTTTGTCCCAAAGAGAAAAGTGCCCAGACATATGAGAAAACACGTATTGCTCAAGCCTCCATCGATTACTAAATGACTTCTGATCAAGATAAAATTTTAGTCTGTTGTTCCAGAGCCTTCCCTCTTGACATCCAACGGTTAGAATTTGATTTGGAGCTCTCTAATTTTGTATTTTTTGCATAGCCCTCCTTGTATACGAGTTTGTATTATGCCATATATTGGGGATGATTATTAGATTTTTTTATGCCAAAGAGAAAAGTGCCTAGAAGAGCAAAAAGGTTCATATCAAAATTTGCTCTAGTCTCAATCGATAACCAAACGACCTCTGATTGGGATGAAATTTTAGTATGTTGTTCCTGTGTCTTGGCTCTTGACATCTAATGTTTACAATATGATTTGGAGCTCTTTAACTTAGTATTTTTTTTCTATCCCTCCTTGTACATGAGTTTGTATTAGTTCATGTTTTGGTGATGATTATTAGATTTTTTTGGGCAAAAGAGAAAAGTGCCCAGATGAGAAAGAAAATGCGTATCAAAATTTGATTAAGCCTCGATCGATTACCAAGCGATCTCTGATCGGGATGAAATTTTAGTATGTTATGTGTGAGTCTTGCCTCTTAACATCCAACGGCTAGAATCTGATTTGAAGCTCTCTAACTTAGCATTTTCTTTCTATGCCTATTTGTAAACAAGTTTGTATCATGTTATATATTGGTGATGATTATTAGATTTTTTTTTGTCCTAAATAGAAAAGTTCCAAGAAGAGAGAAAAAGTACACATCAAAATTTGCTCTAGTCTTGGTCGATGACGAAACGACCTCTGATCGGGATGAAATTTTAGTATGTTGTACCTAAGTCTTGCCTCTTGACATCCAACGGTTAGAATATGATTTAAAGCTCTCTAACCTAGTATTTTCTTTCTAACTCTATTTTTATACGAGTTTGTATTATGTCATGCAATTAAAATGATTGTTAGATTTTTTGTGCCAAAAAGAAAAGTGCCCAAAAGAGAGAAAAAGTACATGTCAAAATTTGCTCTAGGCTCAATCAATGAACAAATGACCTCTGATAGGTATGAAATTTTAGTATGTTGTTCCTGAGTCTTGCCTCTTGACATCCAATGGTTAGAATCGGATTTGGAGCTCTCTAACTTCGCATTTTCTTTCCAGCCTTCTTTGTATACGAGTTTGTATTATGTCATATATTGGTAATGATTCTTAGATCTTTTTGTGCCAAAGAGAAAAGTGCCCAGAAGAGAGAAAAACGTACATGTCAAAATTTTCTCTAGTCTCGATCGTTGACCAAATGATCTCTGATGGGGATGAACTTTTAGTATATTGTTCCTAAGTTTTGCAACTTGACATCCAACGGTTAGAATCTGATTTGGAGCTCTCCAACTTAGTATTTTTTTGTCTCTCCCTCCTTGTATACGAGTTTGTATTATGTCATATTTGGGTGATGATTATTAGATGTTTTTGTGGCAAAGAGAAAAGTGCCTAGACGAGAGACAAAGCGCGTATCAAAATTTGCTCAAGCCTCAATCGATTGTTGGACGACCTCTGATTGGGATGAAATTTTAGTATGTTGTTCCTGAGTTTTGGCTCCTGACATCCATCGGTTAGAATTTGATTTGAAGTTCCCTAACTTAGTTTTTTCTATCTAGCCCTCTTTCTATACAAGTTCGTATTATGTCATATTTAGGTGATAATTATAATATTTTTTGTGCCAAAGAGAAAAGTGCCCAGACGAGAGAGAAAGTTTCTATAAAAATTTGCTCAAGCCTCGATCGATTACCTAACTACCTCTGATCGGGATGAAATTTTAGTATATTATTCCTGAGACTTGCCTCTTGACATCCAACGGTTAGAATTTGATTTGGAACTCTCTAAGTTAGTATTTTCTGTCTAGCCCTCCTTGTATATGAGTTTGTATTATGTCATATTTGGGTGAAGATTGTTAGAATTTTTTGTGCTGAAGAGAAAAATGCCCAGAAGACAGAGAGAGCAGGTATCAAATTTGCTCAAGCCTCTATCGATTACCAAACAACCTCTGATCGAGATGAAATTTTAGTATGTTATTCCCGAGTCTTTTCTCTTGACATCCAATGGTTAGAATCTGATTTGGAACTGTCTAATTTAGTATTTTCTGTCTAGCCCTCCTTGTATGCGAGCTTATATTATGTCATATATTGGCAATGATTATTGGATTTTTTTGTGCCAAAAACAAAAGTGCCCAAAAGAGAGAAAAAGTTCATATCAAAATTTGCTCTAGTCTCGATCGAGGACCAAACGACCTCTAATCGGGATTAAATTTTTTTATGTTATTCCTAAGTATTGCCTCTTAATATGCAACGGTTAGAATATGATTTTAAGCTCTCCAACTTAGTATTTTCTTTCTAGCCCTCTTTGTGTACGAGTATGTTTTAAGACATATATTGGTGATGATTATTCAATTTTTTGTGCCAAAGAGAAAAGTGCCCAGAAAAGAGAAAAATTACATATCAAAATTTGAACTAGTCTCAATCGATGACCAAACGACCTCTCATCGAAATGAAATTTTAGTATGTTGTTCCTGAGTCATGCATCTTGACATCCAACGGTTAGAATCTTATTTAGAGCTCTCCAACTTAGTATTTTCTGTCCAACACTCCTTGTATACGAGTATGTATTATGTCATGTTTAGGTGATAATTATTAGATTTTTTGTGCCAAAGAGAAAAGTGCCTAGATGAGCGAGAAAGCGCATATCAAAATTTTCTCAAGCCTCGATCGATTTCCAAACGATCTTTAATCAGCATGAAATTTTTGTATGTTGTTTCAGAGTCTTGCATCTTGACAACCGACGGTTAGAATCTGATTTGACGCTCTCTAATTAAGTATTTTCTGTTTAGCCCTCCTTTTATATGAGTTTGTATTATATCATATTTTGGGAATGATTATTGGATTTTTTTGGGCCAAAGAGAAAAGTGCCCATATGAGAGAGAAGGGGGGTATCAAAATTTACTCAAGCCTCGTTCGATAACCAAACGACCTCTGATCGGGATGAAATTTTAGTATGTTGTTCCTCAGTCTTGCCTCTTGACATCCAACGTTAAGAATCTGATTTGGTGCTCCCTCAGTTGGTATTTTCTATCTAGCCCTCCTTGTATACGAGCTTGTATTATGTCATGTTTTGCTTATGATTATTAGATTTTTTTGTTCAAAAGAGAAAAGTGTCCAGACTAGAGAGAAAGCGCATATTAAAATTTGTTCAAGCCTCAAACGATTACCAAACGACGTCTGATCGGGATGAAATTTTAGTATGTTGTTCCTGAGTATTGCCTCTTGACATCCAACGGTTAGAATCTGATTTTGGGTACCCTAACTTGTTATTTTCTATCAAGCCCTCTTTTTATATGACTTTGTATTATGTCATGTTTTGTTTATGATTATTAGATTTTTTTGTGCCAAAGAGAAAAGTGCCCAGACTAGAGGGAAACCGCGTATCAAAATTTGCTCAAGCCTCTATCGATTACCAAACTACCTCTGATCGAGATGAAATTTTAGAATATTGCTCCTAAGTCTTACCAATTCACATCCAACGATTAGAATCTGATTTGGGGCACCCTAACTTGGTATTTTCTATCTAGCCCTCCTTGTACACGAGTTTGTATTATGTCATGTTTTTTTTTATGATTATTAGATTTTTTTGTGCCAAAAAGAAAAGTGCCCAGACTAGACAGAAAGGGCGTATCAAAATTTGTTCAAGCCTGGATCGATTACCAAACAACCTCTGATAGAGATGAAATTTTAGAATGTTTTTCATGAGTCTTGCCTATTGACATCCAATGGTTAGAATTTGATTTGGGGCTCCCTAACTTGGTATTTTCTATCTATCCCTCCTTGTATAAGAGTTTGTATTATGTCATGTTTTGTTTATGATTATTAGATTTTTTTGTGCCAAAGAGAAAAGTGCCAAGACTAGAGAGAAAGCGCATATCAAAATTTGTTCAAGCCTTGATCGATTACCAAAGGACCTCTTATCGGGATGAAATTCTAGTATGTTGTTTCTTAGTATTGCCTCTTGACATCCAATGATTAGAATCTGATTTGGAGCTCTCTAACTTAGTATTTTCTATCTAGCCTACTTGTATATAAGTTTGTATTATGTCATGTTTGGGCAATGATTATTAGATTTTTTTTTGCCAAAGAGAAAAGTACCCATACGAGATGGAAAGCGAGTTTAAAAAATTTTTCAAGCCTCGATCGATTACCAAATGACCTCTGATCGGGATGAAATTTTAGAATGTTGTTTCTAAGTCTTGCCTATTGACATCCAACGGTTGGAATCGAATTTGGGGCTCCCTAACTTGGTATTTTTTATCTAGCCCTCCTTGTATACGAGTTTGTATTATGTCATGTTTTGTTTATGATTGTTAGATTTTTTGTGCCAAAGAGAAAAGTGCCCAGACTAGAGAGAAAACGCGTATCAAAATCTGTTCAAGCCTCGATCAATTGTCAAATGACCTTTGATCAAGATGAAATTTTTGAATGTTGTCCCTGAGTCTTGCCTATTGACATCCAACGGTTAGAATATGATTTGGGGCTACTTAACTTGGTATGTTTTGTCTAGCCCTCCTTGTATACGAGTTTGTTTTTTGTCATGTTTTTTTTATGATTATTAGACTTTTTTTTGCCAAAGAGAAAAGTGCCCAGACTAGAGAGAAAGCGCGTATCAAAATTTTTTCAAGCCTGGATCGATTACCAAACGATCTCTAATCCAGATGAAATTTTAGGATGTTTTTCCTGAGTCTACCTCTTGACATCCAACGGTTAGAATCTGATTTGGTGCTCCCTAAATTGGTATTTTCTGTCTAGCCCTCCTTGTATAAGAGTTTGTATTATGTCATGTTTTGTTTATGATTATTAGATTTTTTTGTGCCAAAGAGAAAAGTGCCCAGACTAGAAAGAAAGCGCGTATCAAAATTTGTTCAAGCCTCGATCGATTACCAAATGACCTCTTATTGGGATGAAATTTTAGTATGTTGTTCCTTAGTATTGCCTCTTGACATCCAATGATTAGAATCTGATCTGGAGCTCTCTAACTTAGCATTTTCTATCTAGCCCTACTTGTATACAAGTTTGTATTATGTCATTTTGGGCTATGATTATTAGGTTTTTTTTTGCCAAAGAGAAAAGCGCCCAGACGAGAGGGAAAGCACGTTTAAAAAATTGCTCAAGCCTCAATCGATTACCAAACGACCTCTGATCGGGATGAAATTTTAGAATGTTGTTCCTAAGTCTTTCCTGTTGACATCCAATGGTTAGAATCGGATTTGGGGCTCCCTAACTTGGTATTTTCTGTCTAGCCGAATTTGTATATGAGTTTGTAAAATGTCAGATTTTATTTATGATTATTAGATTTTATTTTGCGCCAATGAGAAAAGTGCCCAGACTAGACAGAAAGCATGTATCAAAATCTATTCAAGCCTCGATCGATTACCAAATGACCTCTGATCGAGATGAAATTTTAAAATGTTGTTCCTGAGTCTTGCCTATTGACAGCCAACGGTTAGAATCTAATATGGGGCTCCTTAACTTGGCATTTTCTGTCTAGCCCTCCTTGTATAGGAGTTTGTTTTTTGTCATGTTTTGTTTATGATTATTAGATTTTTTTGTGCCAAAGAGAAAAGTGCCCAGACTAGAGAGGAAGCACATATCAAAATTTGTTAAAGCCTCGATCGATTACCAAACAACCTCTGATCGGGATGAAATTTTAGTATATAGTTCCTGAGTATTACTTCTCGACATCCAATGGTTAGAATCTGATTTGGGGCTCCTTAACTTGGCATTTTCTGTCTAGCCCTCCTTGTATGGGAGTTTGTTTTTTGTCATGTTTTGTTTATGATTATTAGATTTTTTTGTGCCAAAGAGAAAAGTGCCCAGTATAGAGAGAAAGCGCGTATCAAATTTGTTCAAGCCTCGATCGATTACCAAACGACCTATGATCGGGATGAAATTTTAGTATGTTGTTCCTGAGCGTTGACACTTGACATCCAACGGTTAGAATCTGATTTGGAGCTCTCTACCTTACTGTTTTCTGTCTAGCCCTACTTGTATACGAGTTTGTATTATGTCATGTTTGGGTGATGATTATTAGTTTTTTTGTGAGAAAGAGAAAAATGCCCAGATGAGAGAGAAAGCACGTGTCAAAATTTGCTCATGCCTCGAATGATTTCCAAACGACCTCTAATCTAGATGAAATTTTAGAATGTTGTGCCTGGGTCTTGCCTATAGACATCCAACTGATAGAATCTAATTTGGAGCTCTCTAATTTTGTAACTTCTGTCTATCCATCCTCGTATATGAGCTTATATTAAGTCAAATATTGGTGATGATTATTAGATTTTTTTATGTCTAAGAGAAAAGTGCCCAAAAGAGAGAAAAAGTTCATTTTAAAATTTGCTCTAGTCTCGATCGATGACCAAACAACCTCTGATCGGGATGAAGTTTTTGTATGTCGTTCCTGAATCTTGCCACTTGACATTCAACGGTTAGAATCTGATTTGAAGCTCTCTAACTTAGTATTTTCTTTCTATCCCTCTTTGTATACGAGTTTGTATAATGTCATATATTGGTGATGATTATTAAATTTTTTGTGCCAAAGAGAAAAGTGTCTAGAATAGTGAAAAAACACCTTTCAAAATTTTCTCTAGTCTCGATCGATGCCCAAACGACCTCTGATCGGGACGAAATTTTAGTATGTTGTTCCTGGGTCTTACATCTTGACATCCAATGATTAGAATCTTGTTTGGAGCTCTCTAACTTGGTATTTTCTGTCTAGCAATCCTTGTATACGAGTTTGTATTATGTCATGTTTGGGTGATGATTATTAGATTTTTTTGTCCCAAAGAGAAACGTGCCTAGACGAGCGAGAAAGCACATATCTAAATTTGTTCAAGCCTCGATTGATTACCAAAGTACCTTTGATCAAGGATGAAAGTTTAGTTTGTTGTTCCGGAGTCTTGCATCTTGACAACCGACGGTTAGAATCTGATTTGACGCTCTCTAATTTAGTATTTTCTGCCTAGCCCTCCTTTTATACGAGTTTGTATTATGTCATATTTAGGTGATGATTATTATATTTTTTGGGCCAAAGAGAAAAGTGTCCGTACGAGAGAGAAAGGGCGTATCAAAATTTACTCAGGCCTCGGTCGATTACTAAATGACCTCTAATCGGGATGAAATTTTAGTATGTTATTCCTAAGTCTTGCCTCTTGACATCTAATGGTTTGAATCTAATTTGGGGCTCCCTAACTTAGAATTTTTTGTCTTGCCCTCCTTGTATACGAGTTTGTATTATGTCATGTTTTGTTTATGATTATTAGATTTTTTTGTTCCAAAGAGAAAAGTGCCCAGATTAGAGAGAATGCGCGTATCAAAATTTGTTCAAGCCTCGATCGATTACCAAACGACCTCTGATCGGGATGAAATTGTAGTATGTTGTTCCTGAGACTTGCCTCTTTACATCCAACGGTTAGAATCTTATTTGGAGATCTCTAACTTAAAATTTTCTGTCTAGCCCTCCTTGTATATGAGTTTGTATTATGTCATATTTTGATGATGATTATTAGATTTTTTTGCTCTAGTCTCAATCGATGACTAAACGACCTCAAATCGGGATGAAATTTTAGTATGTTGTTATTGAGTCTTGCTTCTTGACATCTAACGGTTAGAATCTGATTTAGCTCTATCTAACTTAGTATTTTCTGCCTAACGCACATTGTATACGAGTTTGTATTATGTCATATTTGGGTGATGATTATTAGTTTTTTTCTACCAAATAGAAAAGTACCCATATGAGTGAGAAATGTCGTATCAAAATTTTCTCAAGCCTCGATCGATCACTAAACGACCTCTGATCGCGATGAAATTTTTGTATATTGTTCCTGAACCTTGCATATTGACATCCAATGGTTAGAATCTGATTTGGAGCTATCTAACTTAATATTTTCTATCTAGACCTCCTTGTATACAAGTTTGCATTATGTCTTGTTTTGTTTATGATTATTAGATTTTTTTGTGCCAAGTAGAAAGGTGCCTAGACGAGAGATAAAGCGCGTATCAGAATTTGCTCAAGCCTTGATGAATTACCAAATGACATCTGATCGGAATGAAATTTTAGTATGTTGTTTCTGAGTCTCTAATATAGTTTTTTCTTTCTAGCCCTCTTTGTATACGCTTTTGTATTATGTCTTCTATTGGTGATTATTACTAGATTTTTTGAGCCAAAAAAAAGTACCGAGAAGAGAGATAAAATACAAATCAAAATTTGCTCTAGTCTCGATTGACGACCAAACGACCTTTGATGGGGATGAAATTTTAGTATGTTGTTCCCGATCCTTGCCTCTTGACATCCATTGGTTAGAATCTGATTTGGAGCTCTCTAACTTAATATTTTCTATTTAACCCTCCTTGTATACATGTTTGTATTATGTCTTGTTTTGTTTATGATTATTAGATTTTTTTGTGCCAAGTAGAAAGGTGCCTAGACGAGAGAGAAAGCGCGTATCAGAATTCGGTTAAGCCTCAATCAATAACCAAACGACATTTGATAGGAATGAAATTTTAGTATGTTCTTCCTAAGTCTTACCTCTTGACATCCAACAGTTAGAATCTGATTTGAAGCTCTCTAACGTAGTATTTTCTTTCTAGCCCTCTTTGTATATGAGTTTGTATTATGTCTTCTATTGTTAATTATTACTAGATTCTTTTTTCCCAAAAAAAGTGCCGAGAAGAGAGAAAAAATACATATCAAAATTTGCTTTAGTCTCGATCTACGACCAAGCGACCCCTGATCAGGAAAAAATTTAGTATGTTGTTCCTGAGTGTTGCCTCTTGACATCTAGCGGTCAAAATCTGATTTAGAGCTATCTAACTTAGTATTTTCTTCTTAGTCCTATTTGTATTCGAGTTTTCATTATGTCATATATTAGTGATGATTATTAGATTTTTTGTGCCAAAGAGAAAAGCGCACAGAAGAGAGAAAAAGTTCATATCAAAATTTGCTCTAGTCTCAATCGATGACCAAATGATCTCTGATCGGGACAAAATTTTGGTATGTTATTATTTAGTCTTGCCTCTTGACATCCAATGGTTAGAATCTGATTTGGAGCTCTCTAACTTGGCATTTTCTATCTAGCTCTCATTGTATATGGGTTTGTATTATGTCATATATTGGTAATCATTATTAGATTTTTTTGTGCCAAAGAGAAAAGTGCCCAGACGAGAGAGAAAGCGTTTATCAATATTTGCTCAAGCCTCAATCAATTACCAAATGACCTCTAATCGGGAAGAAATTTTTGTATGTTGTTCTTGAGTTTTTCCTTGTAACATCCAATGGTTAGAAACTGATTTGAAGTTCTGTAACTTAGTATTTTCTTTCTAGCCCTTTTTTTATATGAGTTTGTATTATGTGATATATTGGTGATGATTATTATATTTTTTGTGCCAAAGAGAAAAGTGCTCATAAGAGAGAAAAAGTATATATCAAACTTTGCTCTAGTTTCGATCGATCACCAAATGACCTCTGATCGGGATCAAATTTTCGTATGTTGTTCCTGAGTCTTGCATTTTAACATCTAACGGTTAGAATCTGAATTGGAGCTCTCTAACTTAGCATTTTCTGTCTAGCTCTCCTTGTATACGGGTTTGTATTATGTCATAGTTAGGTGATGATTATTAGTTTTTTTTGCGAAAGAGAAAAAGTGCCTAAACGAGAGAGGGAGGGTGTATCAAAATTTACTCAAGCCTTGATCGATTACCAAACGATCTCTGATCAGGATAAAATTTTAGTATGTTGTTCTTGAGACTTACCTCTTAACATCCAACGGTTAGAATCTGATTTGAAGCTCTCTAACTTTGTATTTTCATTCTAGCCCTCTTTGTATATGAGTTTGTATTAAGTCATATATTGGTGATGATTATTAGATTTTTTGTGCCAAAGAGAAAAGTGCCCAGAACAGAGAAAAATTACATACCAAATTTGCTCTTTTATCCTTCGATGACCAAACGACCCCTGATCGGGTTGAAATTTTAGTATCTTGTTCTTGAGTCTTGCATCTTGACATCCAACGGTTAGAATCTGATTTAGAGCTCTCTAACTTAGTATTTTCTATCTAGCCCTCCTTGTATACAAGTTTGTATTATGTCATATTTGGATAATGATTATTAGATTTTTTTTGTGCCAAAGAGAAAAGTGCCCAGACAAGAAAAAAAATTAAAATTAAAATTTGATCTAATCTCGATCGATGACCAAGTGTACGAATTTGCATTATGTCATGTTTGGGTGATGGTTATTAGATTTTTTTGTGCCAATGACAAAAGTTCCCAGACGGAGAGAAAGCGGGTATAAAAATTTGCTCAAGCGTCGATCGATTACCAAATGACCTTTGATTGGGACGAAATTTTAGTATGTTGTTCCTGAGTCTTGCCTCTTGATATCTAGCGGTTAGAATCTGATTTAAAGCTATCTAACTTAGTATTTCCTTTCTAGTCCTATTTGTATACAACTTTGCATTATGTCCTATATTAGTGATGATTATTAGATTTTTTGTGCAAAAGTGAAAAGTACACAGAAGAGAGAAAAAGTTCATATCAAAATTTGTTGTAGTCTCGATCGATGACCAAACGATCTCTGATCGGGAGAAAATTTTGGTATATTGTTAATGAGTCTTGCCTTTTGACATCCAACAATTAGAATCTGATTTAGAGCTCTCTAACCTAGCATTTTCTATTTAGCCCTCCTTGTATACGACTTTATACTATATCATATATTGGTGATGATTATTAGATTTTTTTGTGCTGACGAGAAAAGTACTCAGAAGAGAGAAAACGTTCAGTTCAAAATTTGCTCTAGTCTCAATCGACAACCGAACGATCTCTAATTGGGACATATTTGGGTCATGATCGTTAGATTTTTTGGGTCATGATCATTAGATTTTTTTGTGCCGAAGAGAAAAGTGCCAAGAAGAGAAAGAAATCGTGTATCAAAATATGCTCAAGCCTCGATCGATTACCAAACCATCTCTGATCGGGATAAAATTTTAGTATGTTGTTCCTTAGTCTTCGCTCTTGACATCCAACGGTTAGAATCTGATTTGGAGCTCTCTAACTTAGAATTTTATATCTATCCCTCCTTGTATACGAGTTTGTATTATGTCATGTTTGGGTGATGATTATTAGATTTTTTGTGCCAAAGAGAAAAGTTCGCAAACGAGAGAGAAAGCACGTATCAAAATTTGCTCAAGCCTTGATCGATTACCAAGCGACCTCTGAAAGGGATGAAGTTTTAGTATGTTAGTCCTGAGTCTTACCTCTTGACATCCAACGGCTAGAATCTGATTTGAAGCTATCTAACTTAGTATTTTCTTTCTAGCCCTCTTTGTATGTGAGTTTGTATTAAGTCATATATTGGTGATGATTATTAGATTTTTTGTGCCAAAGAGAAAAGTGCCCAGAAAAGAGAAAAAGTATATATAAAAGTTCACTCTAGTCTCGATCGATGACCAGAAGACCTCTGATCAGGATGAAATTTTAGTATGTTGTTGCTTAGTCTTGCAACTTAACATCCGACAGTTAGAATTTGATTTGGAGCTCTCTAACTTAGTATTTTTTGTCTAGCCCTCCTTATATACGAGTTTGTATTATGTCATATTTGGGTGATGATTATTAGATTTTTTGTGCCGAAGAGAAAAGTCCCTATACGAGAGAGAAAGCACGCTTCAAAATTTGTTCTAGTCTCGATCAATTTTAGTATGTTGTTCCAGAGTCTTGCATCTTGACATCCAACGGTTAGAATCTGATTTGCAGCTCTCCAACTTAGCATTTTTTGTCTCGCCCTCCTTGCATATGAGTTGTATTATGTCATATTTGGGTGATGATTATTAGATTTTTTTTTGTGACAGAGAAAAGTACCCAGACGAGAGAAAAAATTATTTTCAAAATTTGCTCTAGCCTCGATCGACAACCAAGTGACCTCTGATTGGGATGAAACTTTACTATGTTATTCCTGAGTCTTGCATCTTGACATCCAACGGTTAGAATCTGATTTAGAAGTCTCCAACTTAGCATTTTTTTCTAGCCCTCCTTGCATATGAGTTGTATTATGTCATATTTGGGTGATGATTATTAGATTTTTTGTGTGATGGAGAAAAGTACCTAGACGAGAGAAAAAAATATTTTCAAAATTTGCTCTAGTCTCGATCGACAACCAAGAGACCTCTGATTGGGATGAAACTTTACTATGTTATTCCTGAGTCTTGTATCTTGACATCCAAAGGTTAGAATTTGATTTAGAGCTCTCTAACTTAGTATTTTCTGCCTAACCCACCTTGCGTACAAATTTGTATTATGTCATGTTTGGGTGATGATTATTAGATTTTTTTGTGGCAAAAAGAAAAGTACCCAGACGAGAGAGAAAGCTCGTATCAAAATTTACTCAAGCCTTGATGGATTTCCAAACGACCTCTGATTGGTATGAAATTTTAGTATGTTATTCCTGAGTCTTGCCTCTTGACGTCCAATGGTTAGAATCAGATTTAAAGGTCCCTAAATTAGTTTTTTCTTTCTAGTCCTATTTGTATACGAGTTTGTATTATGTCATATATTAGTTATGATTATTAGATTTTTTTGTGCCAAACAGAAAAGTGCACGGAACTGAGAAAAAATTCAAATCAAAATTTGCTCTAGTCTCGATCGATGACCAAACAATCTCAGATCGGGAAGAAATTTTGGTATGTAGCTCCTCAGTCTTGCCTCTTGACATCCAATGGCGAGAATTCAATTTGGAGCTCTCTAACGTAGCATTTTCTGTCTAGCCCTCCTTGTATACGAGTTTGTATTATGTCATATATTTGTAATGATTATTAGATTGTTTTTGCTAAAGAGAAAAGTTCCCAGAAGAGAGAAAACGTTCAGTTCAAAATTTTCTCTAGTACCGATCGACGACTAAACGATCTCTGATTGTGACAAAATTTTAGTATGTTGATTCTGAGTCATGCATCTTCACATCCAACGGTTAGAATCTGATTTGCATCCCTCTACCTAAGTATTTTCTTTCCAGCCCTCCTTGTATACGAGTTTGTATTATGTCATGTTTGAGTGATGATTATTAGATTTTTTTGTGCCAAAGAGAAAATTGCCCAGACGAGTGAGAAAGCGTGTATCAAAATTTGTTCAAGCCTCGATCGATTACATAACGACCTCTGATCGGAATGAAATTTTAGTATGTTGTTCCTGAGTCTTGCCTCTTGACATCCAACAGTTAGAATCTGATTTGAAACTACCTAACTTTGTATTTTCTTTCTAGCCCTCTTTGTATACGAGTTTGTGTGATGTCATATATTGGTGAAGATTATTAGATTTTTTTGTGCCAAAGAGAAAAGTTCTCAGAAGAGAGAAAAAATTCATATCAAAATTTGCTCTAGTCGCGATCGATGCACAAACAATCTCAGATCGGGAAGAGATTTTGGTATGTAGTTCCTGAGTTTTGCCTCTTGGCATCGAACGGCGAGAATCCATTTTGGAGCTCTCTAACTTAGCATTTTTTGTCTAGCCCTCCTTGTATACGAGTTTGTATTATGTCATATATTGGGGATGATTATTAGATTTTTTTGTGCTAAAGAGAAAACGTTTAGTTCAAATTTTTCTCTAGTCCCGATCGATAACCAAACGTTCTCTGATCGGGAAAAAATTTTAGTATGTTGTTCCTGAGTCATGCATCTTGACATCCAACGGTTACAACCTGATTTGGAGCTCTCCAACTAAGTATTTGTTGTCTAGCCCTCCTTGTATATGAGTTTGTATTATGTCCTGTTTGAGTGATGATTATTAGATTTTTTTGGTGCCAAAGAGAAAAGCGCCCAGACAAGTAAGATAGCGTGTATCAAAATTTTCTCAATCCATGATTGATTACCAAACGACCTCTGATCAGAATGAAATATTAGTATGCTGTTCCTAAGTCTTGCCTTTTGACATCCAAAGGTTAGAATCTGATTTGAAGCTCTCTAACTTAGTATTTTCTTTCAAGCTCTCTTTGTATACGAGTTTGTATTATGTCATATATTGGTAAATTTCAAAATTTTCTCTAGTCTCGATCGATGAATAAACGACCTCCGATCGGGATGAAATTTTAGTATGTTATTCCTGAATCTTGTATCTTGACATCCGATGGTTGAAATCTGATTTGGCACTCACTAACTTAGTATTTTCTGTATAGCTCTCCTCTTATATGAGTTTGTATTATGTTATAATTGGGTGATGATTATTAGTTTTTTTTTGTGCCAAAGAGAAATGTGGCTAGACGAGGGAGAGAGTACGTCTCAAAATTTTCTCAAGCCTCAATCGATTACCAAACAACCTCTGATTGGGATGAATTTTTAGGATGTTTTTCATGAGTCTTGCCTCTTGACGTCCAACGGTTAGAATCTGATTTGAGGCTCTCTAACTTAGTATTTTCTTTCTAGCCCTCTTTGTATACGAGTTTGTATTATGTCATATAATGGTGATGATTATTAGATCTTTTTGTGCCAAAGAGAAAAGTGCTCAGAATAGAGAAAAAGTACATATCAAAATTTGCTCTAGTATTGATCGATGACCAAACGACCTCTGATCTGGATGAAATTTTTATATGTTTTTCCTGAGTCTTGCATTTTGACATTGAACGGTTAGAATCTAATTTGGAGCTCTCTAACTTAGTTTTTTCTGTCTGGCCCTCCTTGTATATGAGGTTGTATTATGTCATATTTGGGTAGATGATTATTTGATTTTGTTATGCCAAAGAGAAAAGTGCCTAGACAAGTGAGAGAGTGCGTATCAAAATTTACTCAATCATCGATCGATGACCAAATGACCTCTGATCGGGTTGAATTTTTGGGATGTTGTTCCAAAGCCTTACATCTTGACATCCGACAGTTAGAATCTGATTTGGCGCTCTCTAACTTAGTATTTTCTATCTAGCCATCCTTGTATATGAGTTTGTATTATGTCATATTTGGGTTATGCTTATTAGATTGTTTTTGCGCCAGAGAGAAAAGTGCCCATACGAGAGAGAAAGCAGTATCAAAATTTGCTTTAGTCTCAATCGACGACCGAAGAACCTCTGATCGAGATAAAATATTTGTATGTTATTTCGGAGTCTTGCATCTTGACATCCAAAGGTTAGAATCTCATTTGGCTAGCTCTCCTTGTATAAGAGTTTGTATTACGTCATATTTGGGTGATAATTTTTAGATTTTTTTGTGTCAAAGAAAAAAGTGCCTATACGAGAAAAAAAAATCTTGTCAAAATTTCCTCTAGTCTCGATCGACGAGCAAGTGACCTCTGATAGGGATGAAATGTTAGTATGTTATTCCTGAGTCTTATATCTTGACATCCAACGGCTAGAATTTGATTTGGAGCTCTCTAACTTAGTATTTTCTGTTTAGCCCTCCTTGTGTATGAATTTCTATTATGTCATGTTTGGGTGATGATTATTAGATTTTTTTGTGCCAAAAAGAAAAGTTCCCAGACGAAAGAGAAAGCTAGTATCAAAATTTGCTCAAGCCTTGACCAATTACCTAACGACCTTTGATTGAGATAAAATTTTAGTATGTTGTTCTTAAGTCTTGGCCCTTGACGTCCAAAGGTTAGAATCTGATTTAAAGCTCTCTAAATTAGTTTTTTCTTTCTAGTCCTATTTGTATACGAGTTTGTATTATGTCATACATTAGTTAAGATTATTAGATTTTTTGTGCCGAACAGAAAAGTGCCCAGAAGGGAGAAAAAGTATATATCAAAATTTACTCTAGTCTCGATCGATGAGCAAACGACCTCTGATCGGGATAAAATTTTAGTATGTTGTTCCGGAGTCTTGCATCTTGACATCTAACGGTTAGAATCTGATTTGGCACTCTCTAACTTAGTATTTTCTGTCTAGCCCTCTTTGTATACGAGTTTGCATTATGCCATATTTGGGTGATGATTATTAGATTTTTTTTGTGCCAAAGAGAAAAGTATCCATATGAGAGAGAAAGCGCGTATCAAAATTTTCTCTAGTTTCAATCGATGACCAAAGACCTCTGATCGAGATAAAATTTTAGTATGTTGTTTCAGAGTCTTGCATTTTGACATCTAACGGTTAGAATCTGATTTGGAGCTCTATAACTTAGTCTTGTTTGTCTTGCCCTCCTTGTATACGAGTTTGTATTATGTCATATTTGGGTGATGACTTCTAGATTTTTTTTGGTCAAAGACAAACGTGCAAAGACGAGGGAAAAAATTGTTGTCAAAATTTGCTCTAGTCTCGATCGACGACTAAGTGACCTCTGATCGTGATGAAACTTTAGTATGTTATTCCTGAGTATTGTATCTTGACATCCAACGGTTAAAATCTGACTTAGAGCTCTCTAACTTAGTATTTTATGTTTGGCCCTCCTTGTATACGAGTTTGTATTATGTCATATTTGGGTGATGATTATTAGATTTTTTTATGCTAGAGAGAAAAGTGCCTAGACGAGAGAGAGAGTGCATATCAATATTTGTTGAAGCCTCGATCGATTACAAAATGACCTCTAATCGAGACGAAGTTTTAGTATGTTGTTCCTGAGTCTTACCTCTCTAACTTAGTATTTTCCTTCTAGACCTCTTTGTATACGAGTTTGTATTATGTCATATAATGGTGATGATTATTAGATTTGTTTTGTGCCAAAGCGAAAATTGCTCAGAAGAGAGAAAAAGTACATATCAAAATTTTCTCTAGTATCGATCGATGACCATATGACCTCTGATCTGGATGAAATTTTAGTATGTTGTTCTTGAGTCTTGCATGTTGTCATCCAACGGTTAGAATCTGATTTGGAGCTCTCTAACTTATTATTTTCTGTCTGGCCCTCCTTGTATGCGAGTTTGTATTATGTCATATTTGGGTGATGATTATTACATTTTGTTGTGCCAAAGAGAAAAGTGCCCAAACGAGAGAGAAAGCACGTATCAAAATTTTCTTAACCTTCGATCGATTACCAAATGACCTCTGATCAGGACGAAGTTTTAGTATGTTGTTTTTAAGCCTTGCCTCTTAACATCCAACGGAGAGAATCTGATTTGGAGCTGTCTAACTTAGCATTTTTTGTCTAGCTCTCCTTGTATACGAGTTTGTATTATGTCATATGTTGGTTGTTATTATTAAATTTTTCATGTTAAAGAGAAAAGTGCCAAGAAGAGAGAAAACGTTAAGTTCAAAATTTGCTCTAGCCTCGATCGATGACCAAACGATCATAGATAATTTTAGTATGTTGTTCCTGAGTCATGCATCATGACATCCAACGATTAGAATCTGATTTGGAGCTCTCCAACTAAGTATTTTCTGTCTAGCCCTCTTTGTATACGAGTTTGTATTATGTCATATATTAGTGATGATTATTAGATTTTTTATGCCAAAGAGAAAAGTGCTCAGAAGAGAGAAAAAGTACATATCAAAATTTGCTCTAGTATGGATCAATGACCAAACGACCTCTGATCTGAATGAAATTTTAGTATATTGTTCCTGAGTCTTGCTTGTTGACATCCAACGGTTAGAATCTGATTTAGAGCTCTCTAACTTAGTATTTTCTGTCCGGCCCTCCTTGTATGCGAGTTTGTATTTTGTTTTATTTGGGTGATGATAATTAGATTTTTTTGTGCCAAAGAGAAAAGTGCCCAGACGAGAGAGAAAGCCTGTGATAAAATTTTCTCATGCCTCGATCGATTACTAAAAAACCTCTGATTGGGATGAAGTTTTAGTATGTTGTTTCAAAGTCTGGCCTCTTGACATCTAACGGTTAGAATGTGATTTGGTGCTCTCTAACTTAGTATTTTCTTTCTAGCCCTCTTTATATACGAGTTTGTATTATGTCATATAATGGTGATGATTATTAGATTTTTTTGTGCTAAAGACAAAAGTGCTCAGAAGAGAGAAAAAGTAGATATCAAAATATGCTCTAGTATCGTTCGATGACCAAACGACCTCTGATCTGGATGAAATTTTAGTATGTTGTCCCTGAGTCTAGCATGTTGGCATCCAACGGTTAGAATCTGGTTTGGAGCTCTCTAACTTAGTACTTTCTATCTGGGCCTCCTTGTATGCGAGTTTGTATTATTTTTTATTTTGGTGATGATGATTAGATTTTTTTGTGCCAAAGAGAAAGGTGCCAAGACGAGAGAGAAAGCCCATATCAAAATTTGCTCAAGCCTCGATCGATTATAAAACAACCTCTGATTGCGACAAAGTTTTAGTATGTTGTTCCTGAGCCTTGCCTCTTGACATCTAATGGTTAGAATGTGATTTCGTGCTCTCTAACTTAGTTTTTTCTTTCTAGCCCTCTTTATATACGAGTTTGTATTATGTCATATAATGGTGATGATTATTAGATTTTTTTGGTGCCAAAGAGAAAAGTGCTCAGAATAGAGAAAAAGTACATATCCAAATTTGCTCTAGTATCAATCGATGAGCAAACGACCTCTAATCTGGATAAAATTTTAGTATGTTGTCCCTGAGTCTAGGCGCTCTCTAACTTAGTATTTTCTGTCTGGCCCTCCTTGCATGCGAGTTTGTATTATGTTTTATTTGGTTGATGATAATTAGATTTTTTTGTGCTAAAGAGAAAGGTGCTCAAATGAGAGAGAAAGCCCGTATCAAAATTTGCTCAAGCTTCAATCGATTACCAAATAACCTCTGATTGGGACGAAGTTTTAGTATGTTGTTCCTGAGTCATGCCTCTTGACATCCAACAGTTAGAATCTTATTTGAAGCTCTCTTACTTAGCATTTTCTGTCTAGCTCTACTTGTATACAAGTTTCTATTATGTCATATTTAGGGGATGATTATTATATTTTTTTGTACCAAAGAGAAAAGTGCCCAGATGCGAGAGAAAGCGCGTATTAAAATTTGCTCAAGCCTCGATTGATTACCAAACGACCTCTGATCGAGATGAAATTTTGGAATGTTGTTCCTATGTCTTGCCTCTTGACATCCTTGTATACGAATGTGTATTATGTCATATTTGGGTGATGATTACTAGATTTTTTTGCAACAAAGAGAAAAGTGCCCAGACTAGAGAGAAAGTGCGTATCAAAATTTGCTCAAGCCTCGATCGATTACCAAATGATCTCTGATCGATATGAAATTTTAGAATATTGTGCCAAAGAGAAAAGTGATGATTATTAGTATGTTGTTCGTGTGTCTTGCCTTTTGACATCCAACGGTTAGAATCTGATTTGAAGCTCTCTAAATTAGTATTTTCTTTTTAGCCCTCTTCGTATACGAGTTTGTATTATGTCATGTTTGGGTGATGATTATTAGATTTTTTTTTGCCAAAGAGAAAAATGACCTGACGAGAGAGAAAGCGTGTATCAAAATTTGTTCAAGTCTTGAGTGATTACCAAATGACCTATGATCGGGATGAAATTTTAGTATGTTGTTCCGGTGTCTTGCATCTTGACATCCAACGGTTAGAATTTGATTGGACGCTCTCTCACTTAGTATTTTGTGTCTAGCCCTCTTATATACGAGTTTGTATTATGTCATATTTGGGTGATAATTATTAGATTTTTTTTGTGCTAAAGAGAAAGTGCCCAAACGAGGGAGAAAGCGCGTATCAAACTTCGCTCAAGCCTTCATCGATTACCAAAGGACCTCTGATTGAGATGAAATGTTTGTATTTTGTTCCTGAGTCTTGCCTCTTAACATCCGACGGTTAGAATCTGATTTGGAGCTTTCTAACTTTGCTTTTTCTGCATAGCCCTCCTTGTATACGAGTTTGTATTATGTCATATTTGGATGATGCTTATTATATTTTTTTGTGCCAAAGAGAAAAATACCCAGACGAGAGACAAAATGTGTATTAAAATTTGCTCTAGTCTCGATCGATGACCAGATGACCTCTGATGGGTATGAAATTTTAGTTTGTTATTCCTGAGTCTTGCATCTTGACATGCAATGGCTAGAATCTGATTTGGAGCTCTCCAACTTAGCATTTTCTATCTAGCCCTCCTTATATATAAGTTTGTATTATGTCATACTTAGGTGATGATTATTAGATTTTTTTGTGGCAAAGAAAAAAGTTCCTAGACGAGAGAGAGAGCGGGTATAAAAATTTGCTCAAGCCTCGATCGATTACCAAACAACCTCTGATCGGGATGAAATTTTAGTATGATGTTCCTGAGCCTTGCCCGTTGACATACAACGGTTAGGATCTGATTTGGAGCTCTCTAATTTAGTATTTTCTGTCTATCTCTCTTTGTATACGAGTTTGTATTACGTCATATTTGGGTGATGATTATTAGATTTTTTGTGTCAAAGAGAAAAGTGCCAAGACGAGAGAGAAAGCGTTTATCAAAATTTGTTCAAGCCTCGATCCATTACCAAACGACCTCTGATTGGGATGATATTTTAGTATATCGATCCCGAGACTTGCCTCTTGACATCTAACGGTTAGCATCTGATGTAAAACTCTCTAACTTAGTATTTTCCTTTTAGCTGTAACACCTCACTCCCGCAATGACCTGAACCCGACATCGATGGTGATACCCTACGAGGTGGCGCGCTAAAGCACTCAATCACAATAATATTTGGTAAACAGTCTTTTTCTCAATCAATATCAATAATCACATAGGGCATAAGCCCTTTCCAATTACACAAGGCAGTAATAACAGTCTCATATGACCACTTGGTCCCTTTTTTTTGGAATACAATTATATACAAAAACAAATACATGCAATGCAGATGCGAACTGATCCCGACCTCTATCTTTGACTTGCAAGTAAAAGGCATACTCCCGTTGGTCTAACGGGGTACTCTTTAAAGCCTGAAAAAATTACAAATTTTGGGTGAGTTTTGCGAACTCAGTGAATGACCATCATCGATGGCTCACTCAGCACACAATACAGATGGACAGAAATAACACTTTGTTTCACATGTCATATCACTACACACAGTCATGTCATTTTACATTCCGTCTCACATTTATAGAATTTCCCACTTCACATTCAACACATTCCATCATTCATATGATTTCACATTATGCATATTCAGGCACATTATGCATATTCAGTCACATTTCACATTCAATATAATTTATTAATATCTATCATGCATGTGCGGTGCATATGAAATTCACTTTCCAATTGTTACTTCGTTGTGACCGAGTGCCTGAACTGTCCCATATAGGGCTCATTAAGCGTTAAACGCATCTTAGGGGTAGGAGAGCCCTCTAGGTATGCACTACTTCCATGTGAGCTCAAGGCTCTTTTTCACTCGTTGAGCTTATAGCTCTGATCGTCTTAGGGGTAGGAGAGCCCTCTGGGTATGCACTACTTC